>BQNB010014417.1:896-75165 GCA_026074375.1 Tanacetum coccineum
TATCAACATAGTCTAAATTGCCCTTTATCTTGAAACGCCAACAATACCATGTGAAGCCATGCTATGCAATGAACATTAAACCAGAACCATTTATGTACTTTTTTACTAAATCTAACATATTACAACACTGAAACTCAAATACACATCTAATTAGTACCTGAGTTATCATAATGCAGCGACCAAACCTATAAATGAAATATAAGCATACATAGAGAAAAGAGAGTACCAAACATACACTTTAAATAGATACTCTATTCAATGGAATGGTAAAAAAAGGACTTACAGTTGCCATTCTAATTTAGCATACATCTAAGAACTGCAAATCATCAAAAAAAACACAGATGACATTTTTAACTTGGGTATAGTTGGCTACATTTGGTAAAAAACTCTAACTACTCCTTATTCACACACACCAATAAGTTAACCTAAATACAATCCAACAGCTATATCTACATACACCATAATTTAACAACACTATTATAGGGTGTTTGGCAACTTAGTTTGAAAAATCATAAAAACAACGTTCTAAAAAACAATTCCAACATTATATAACAACCACTCATCAAACAAACAAATAACAATCATCATAATACAATAAACAAAACAGAAAAACATATTTCATTAAAAAAATTTTGATCCATACAACATCCATACTTAAGACAAACTACAACAACAAACTAGTATTCCAAAAGATTAAACAAGGTAGATTGCAAAAGAGTTAAAAGATGATAACAAACACAAACGACATACCCATCTTCAGCCCTAAACAAGGTTGATTTCAGCCTTCATAATTTCAAGATGTTCTTCTTTAGTGGTAAGTTTCTCCTCCGCCTCGGCAATCACATAATTAATGGCCATAAGCGTGTTATACTCATCCCTCTTATCATCCCTCAAGCAAAACAATGCATCATAAAACTTTTCTGGATCATTCATAGCTTCCATTTCCAAAATCATAGCATTCAACTGAGCTAGTCTATTTCTTGATGACTGCGCTTGCTCACGCATGACATTAATAAAATTACTGGTTTCAGCTATCTGTTGCTTAATGAAGAATTTCATGTATTTCGGCACCTGGGTCTCCCCACTGAATTCCATAAGCTCATCAATTGCATGCCTTGCAAGTTGGTTTGATGGTCTTGGAGCAGCCATTGAGAAAGAATTTGTGTGGATATCTAAGGGCAGTAATGACTTAAAGTTTCTCAATTGCACAACTAACCCTTACAATTTTAGTTTATACATAACCAATGGCTGCAACTTTTAATAACACACAACTTACCCCCTTAATACTTTGCTTTGCATATGAGGCCTAGTTTTGCTAAGGTCAATGATGTAGGCTTCTTAATAATGTGATTTAAAGTATCTTTTAAATTAAGTATAATAGGCTTCATTATAGTGGGCTTTATTATAGTGGGCTTTGTGAAACCGTTTACGAAGAAACGAACAAGTATTATCAAAAAATGAAACGGCATGCCCCTTTGGAAAAAGAGAACACGTCAATTTATTAAATATCTACAACGGTTGATTTTATGTAGTATTTATAGGGGTTGTTTACATTCACAAACTTCATCTTCATCTCATATACAAAAACAAGCCACTTTACAAAAATGAATCAGTTCCCTCTTGGAGAACTACGGAAAGCATCCAACTCTACCAACCTGTCCATGATGTGGACTGTGATGATGGACAGAGAGGTGGATAGGGACTATGGCATTGCCAGGAGACTTTTAGAGGTTGTGAGGGAAGTCCATGCAAGTCTGAGTACGAGGCAGGAGATAATTAATGAAGCAAAGCATCACAAGGACCTTAGAATTGTAAAAAGTGTTGCCTTCTTCAAGGAGCAACAAGCCCAGGATTTGAACCTGATGAATGATCTTATGCTGAAGATCTCTAAGACTTAGTTAAGGACATTTGACAAACACGAGTTTATTGGTTATGCTAAAAAATTCTAGGTTGTTGGTATTCTTATGAATTTGTAAGATCTTCCATGCATGGTTACATATCTTTGTTTGGTTTTTAATTTATGTTTATGTATTGAACTTTTTTTTGGGTAAAAATTTATGTATTGAACTTTTGATTCAGTTTGTTTATGATTCTGTGTTTCTGTGTTTGTTTATTTTGATTTATGCTTGTATGTTTTGATTAACACAAAAGTAATATGAAAACAGTAAAAAAAATATTCAAGCAATTAAATTCAGAAGTTCAAAAGATTAATTTGTCAAAATATTTGAATTACAATTTATTTAAAAGGTATTAATTTTATGAGAAAAATAAAAACGAACCATCTTCTTACGATATGCCAGGGCAACATCAAAAGGATATTCGACATCAAAAGATAAGCCATGCGTCAACCGATATAAAAAGATACAAACCCAAACACCATAATCACCAAATATACCACCCTGTTTAGGAACACTGTCCGTAAGCTTAAACCTTATGCAGTAATCAGTAGGATCTATTCCTTTCTTATCAAATACTTTAGCACCTACTAGAATAGCGGGAAGGCGTTCTTGTAATTTAATCCACACTAATGTAAGTCGAACATACGACATAAATACATTGATAGTTTTGGCATTAAAATTTGGTTCACGTTGTTGTTTGTACTATAATGGTATATTATAGTTAACTTACAACAAAACCTTACTAGACAACGGGTTCAACTGCAAAGTAGTAATTTCATTTTTTGGTTCCTTAAAGTAAAAAAATAATAATGAAGACAACAAAATAGATTGAAAAGTACAAATTCTTTCATTGCTAATAACATAACCATTACAAGTTCACCATAAGGACACCCTGACAACATAAACTAAATAAGCCAAAAGAAGAGTTTGCCAACATAAGACTGCAACCTTAACAACTATAACACAAAAGAAGAGTTTAACATATTACGATAATGAGCACAAAACATAAATCATTACTGACGACGCAGCTTAGCAATGAAAGAGATTTACTTTAAGACCTTGAGTTGAGTTTCACTTATTGATTTCATCAACTCCTACATTTCTCCAACTCATAATCCTGAAGCTCTTTTAGCAAATTGTAAGAGTCAGCAAGAACAGTTGACACATGCAAAAAGGGTTGCATCTCAATCATTTGTTCTCGCCTCTCTTGACAACGAACATTGAAATCTTGAAAAGTTACATAAGTTTCCCTAACAACCCTAAAATCCCTTTCATTATCAATCTCAAACAACTTAATCATCATGTCTTTCACGAGTACGGAGTTGGCAGAATTTGCTAGGCGAGTATGGTGAGACATTTTAGTGTGTTTTAAGTGTGTGTACATAGCTAGTTTATGAATGGAATGTATTATGAAAAAGGGTAGGTAGTGCACCAATATATAGAGAAATAATGAAAATTAATTGATAGGTAAGTGAGTAAATAGTGATAACTATCAAAAGTACCAAAATGGCAAAAATTATTAATTGTGATTAGAAGGAATGAAATGAGTTTGGCAGACATGGTAAACAAGTCAAACCTTTCCTGGCCACTCATACTATTTTAATATTAATTCAAGAACCAATGCTAATGTGGGAATTGTACTTACTTGAACTAAAATTAGTTGAAAACAAATAGAATGGAACTGAACTTAGTTGGAAACCAAGGTTGTGGATACTTTATTTTCCTTGTGGTTATTGGTGAATTTGTATGTGATTTTTTCAAGATTAAGCAAAAGCTATGAAGTATAATAAACCATAGAGGACTAAACTAAACAATATAATAAAATTATAATATAAACTGTACCTGTAAACATTCCCGAACCCGGACATACCAATCACACCACTCATAGTCATACGTGTCTTCGCTATCATAGAAAGTGACCAATCCGAACAATATATCTAAGTGGGCAAGACACCAATGATGAGCCGTTTCATTAATGGGAAAAAAATACCTACAACGTTTACATTGATTGTTAGGTATGCAGATATTATAGGTCTTTACAAAACCATTATTTGGGTCGAAACCATTTGTTGAATGGGCTAGACCCTTGCTTTAAATAAACTAAAGTCTTTTGACAGGGATATGCAGAATCAAAATAGAAAGGATTAAGTATCAAAATATAAACACTCTTAGTAAATTCCGCGTAAACTATTACCTGATCAACATCGTTCCATGATGTGGCATACTTATCGCCGTTGGTATAAAACAATGGCGTGTTGTTTTGCAGAAGTATCTGAACAAAGTAACAGCTGACCATGGCCCAGTTAGCATTATCAGGTCTCCCATGCCACATATAATCGACCCACAAGTCAATGTGCTGTTAATGAGAGAAACAAATTACCGTTATAAGAATCGTAGGCTTTAAGTTTATAATAACTAAAAGTTTAATTAGTTTTTCTATTCATACTAACCTCTTCACTTAGCCAACCTTTTCTACTAGGGTCTAAGCACGCTAATGTTAGCCAGAACTTCCGACCTACAGTATAATCATCGCTCCATGGAAACTTACACTTCACCTGCCCTTGTTGACTAATAAATCATTCAATATTGGGAGTCAACCAAACTGTGTCTAATGAATGAAACAAACGTGTAAGATCCTACATAAAGATTTTAAGTATATATAAGCTGCTACGCATGATGGAAGGAAACAAGTTATGGTGAAACATTATACTGAAATATTATACCTCAACCCATGGTTTCACTTTTTTGAGCAAATCCAACAAAGATGGATCATTTACGTTTTGCTGTTGTTTATTTATCTTAACCCAACTTACTGTCAGATTTGTTTTCCCAGGCACAATATCAACGTGATTCCTCTTGCTATGTGTTAACTTTCCCAATATACTTTTCACATGAGTTGAATTTATAAACTCATGGCGCCTTCTTTTTTCAACTCATCAATCTGCAACAGTTAATCTTCTTCCAACCTCATCCTCTAAGCCTCTTCCACCCTAAACCTTTACTCTTCTAAAATGTTCTTTTCCTGTTCCAAACGCATCATTTCTTCATCTTCCAAACACAATCTCAATTCATCTTCAACAACAAAATCCTGTAATTAATAAGGAAATCCTTATTACATATTGTTAATTCAAAATTTTAAAATTTCTAAAACAAAAGTGTTTATTACATTAGAAATATCTTCATCTGAATAGTATGGCTAGATCAAATCCTGGAATAAGATATTCAATGAATCCATAAAGTTACGGCCCAAACTGGAAAATTCCTCATTAAACTGCAACACCTGCTAGCAAAAATAGTATATATAAGAACAACTAAAAAAATGAATGTCACATGTAAAAACAACTAATTAGAAAACTATACCCCATATTCTTAGTTTCTTTCACGTGTAAGAACCTGCAAAGTGTGAACAAATATTATAAAATAGTATTTCAAAACATTAAGATTGGCTATTATAGTGGGAATAAATTCAAATAAAACTGGATCATTAACCTAAATAGTCTCAAGTTTGAAAACACGAACATTTAGGTCACTAATAACTTCATTCTTAAGCCATTTTCTTACTAATGATATCAGTCATGCAAACACAAGATGATACTCTAAAACTTGAATGCGCACGTTTGCGTGACTTCTCCAACTTTAAAAGATATGTTTCATAAAGGCTATGATGGTCTATGACCGAAGCCTTTGGAACGTGTTGCCGTAAAAAAACATGGCTGCGTATCCACCATGATGAATCGTACTCAGCTATAGTAGGCCTGATATCAGTAGTTGTCGTAGACTCCAATATATATTTTACACATAATTTATGAGATGTACTAACCAAATACCTTTTATATCATATTATTAATGATATTTAAAGGAAAATGCTCTAACCTTTGCAAAAAAGGTAACAACAATCAGATCTTTTAAAGATAGACTTTTTTGACCAACTAAGTGCTCTTGGTATAACTTTTAGATCTTTAATCCACCAACAATTACATCTTTCAAATGAATTAAAGATCGAAACCTACATAATATACCAACTTATAGTTAAAAACTTATAGCGACTTTAAAATTTAACAAGGGAACTAAATATTTACAATATATCTTTAACAATGGTTTACCCGGAAAGCAAAAACAAAGCCAGACAACGTATATGTAGGAACATACATGCGATCTTTCTTCATTCAAAAATAGTGCTCATCACTGTGCTTTTCTATTACATTCTTAATTTTGTCGTATAAATGTGTCCATATGTGCTCACCCCATGGAAAACAATTCCAATCTTCTAGATTTTTAACCAACCGAAACAAGGTATCATCCATCGGGAATGTCAACAACCGACCCATAAATATAACCTCTAAAGATAAAATAAGGCAAAGATGTATGGAGTCTTGATCACATAGCTTCCAAAATGTCTCTTCATCCTCAATAACACCAATAACATCTAAGTTGGTTACACTTAATCCTAGCTTATGTGGGAAAACTCTATTATGAAACTTTAGCTCACCGGAGGTATACAAACCAAAGTTTATTGTGCCAAAAGGCAAACCAGTAATGAGAGCAAACTCTGGACGACCAAAATGTAGGCTATGACCTTCAGTATAATAAATGAGGGGTATATCATAATGAGAATCATCGACTTTATGTTGTTCTCGTAGCATATAATCTATGAGTTGTGGTTCATGGTCAGAAAATAATAGATTCAACCAACACCCGAAACAACTACTCCTAAACAAGTTTCGTCGATTGGCATCTAACTTTTGGTTTATTAACCAAAAGTAGTTCAATTTACTCCTAATTGTGACTTTAGATTCAAAGTCCTGAAAAAAATTCAACAAAATAACTTTCAGAAACTAAATAATTAAATTGAATAACAAAATAACTAAATAATTCGCTTAATGGAAGTAATGATCATCGTAAACTTTTTTTGATGGAACATATACTAAACATCGGGTTAACCTCTTTATTATCAAATCTTAAAGAGTCATCAATCTAACATAAAAGTAATTGACTTGTATAATGCAAACATCAACAAGTATACCTACAATATAAATGGGTATGAAAAATTCAAACTAAGAAATGAAATTAGGTACCCTGTTATACCACATTATGGATCTGACGAAAGTGATGATGAACAGTGTCGGTCGAAGATTACAAGAGCAGACGTATTGAGCGGGAGAAGATGGAAAACTTAGGAAAGATGGAGAAGATGGAGAAAAGGAAAGGTCGGCCACAGTATGGAGAAGATGGAAGTGCGAGAGATGATGAAGAATGTATACAAAACAAATTTACACCCAGTAAAGTGTGTATAAAAATTTTAAATTATCTTTTTTATTATACAAATACAAATAATAAATTCATAAATATAAAGTTGCACCAAAAAAATTTAAGCTGCCCTAAGGTACAAGTAGACTCATGTACAATGTACTTTTGTGTAAGTGATTTTTGAAATAAAATATTATAGTGAAATTACTAAATGACCAGTTTCCCTAAGTACAATTCGCCTCATATGTATTAGTTGCCCTAAATGATATTACGTATTTATACTTACACATAGGGGACACTTGGCATATTCTTTCTTAGTTGCCTAGAAGCCAAGTTGCACTGGGACCATTTTATAAATTAATGTTTTTTGGGATGGATTGCATTCCAAAAATTTTTTTGGGCTACAAATGGAATTTTACCTTGTTACAATGGATATCCCTTTATATATATAAACTAACATGTTACTCGCGTAAAACAGAGGTTTCGGGGGTATTAAAAATAAAAAAATAAAAAAATATCAAAATCGACGTTGAATTAAAGAGCACAAAATTTAGAATATATGGTGAAATTAAATCATCAAAAAAATAATTAGATAAAAAGATATTACAATTTAAAAATAAAGATGATTTTTTAATTAAAAAGTGACACATATCACTTTAATATGTGTTTCTGATGTGCCGTTGTGTGGTGTTTAATTTTATGAATACAAGTTTTAAATTTATATTTTGCCAACTTAACCAAAAAACAACACTTTAACGGGCAGTGTACCCGATCGGTGGTAGTTTCGTGGTAAGTAGGGTATCGATCACTAAGAGCGAGAAATAATCTTTCAATTTATTAATATTTTGGTTATCTAAACTAAGTTAATTCTATTCAATGTTAAACATATGCTAAACCTATGTTAATCCTAAATCTAACGGATAAGGGGGGTTTTCAGCATGAGAGACTGGCACGGGTTTTGTGGTGACTAAAATCAACTCAAGACACTAAAAACACACACAAGCAAATTAACAGAAGATAAAAGAACGGTCTAGCAAAATATAAAGAAACTGTATTAACCATTATTAATCCAATCAGAACATTGGTTTGTTTATTTAGTGCAATGATTACTTATCTCGAGGCGGCATATCATTATTAAGACTTAGGCGGTACTTCTTCCTAAGACCTAGACACGTAGAATTCTGTCACAATTAATCAAATCCGCATAAAGCATCCTTATTTGCTGATTATAATCTATATTAGGGATTAAAGTAATGGTGATATTATTAAACCCTAGCTCATAGAGACTTTACCCACTTACTGCTTAAAGGCAATTCATACACTAGTAGTCCACTAACCAAGTCTTTACTAATTATTGAGAACGTACTCGTTGATCCTAAGGTCACTTGTTGGTCCAACTAAGCTCACAATCTAAGGGCAAAGATAGGTCGTTATTTGTGATCCTATTGGTCTAGATGTATAAATCACTATATGGAGAGCTATCCCGGCATCTAGATTACTTGGTCCGTATCACTAGATCCAGTTGAATGATAGGCCGAATACAAAAGCACGTAAACAAGTATAAACTGATAAACATAAACAAGCAATCAACGATAAATTAAGCAATCAAGATAAATAAACCAAACATTTTCAGATATTTATTATAATGGCTAATAGCCAAAGGTATTAGCCTTCATACTTCATAATCAATACAAGAGTAATAATTTAACCAAGGTAAACTAACCGAGTTAACGAATGATACCAAAAACTGAATGATTACAAGAGTATAGGAGATTACAAGTTGTTTCTTATAGAATTAATTACGTTGCAAGACCTCTTATGCTCTTCTTTTCCTCTGAAAATCGAATTTTATGGTTTAGGTATTGAAAATATGATTTATCACACTTAAGACTCGTTTTTGAGTTTTCTATTTATAAGGTCTGGAAAAAGGTCAATACGGTGTACCAAAGGGATTCGATACGGCGTATTAGAGGTATCTTGGAGTAGGGACCACGTTTGATATCTTCCAGAATATTCACATTCCATAACTTGAATACGGCGTATTGGTCTTCCCTGGATACTGCGTATTGATCTTGTTTCCTTGTCTTTTGTGAAGTGCAGGCACAGATACGCCGTATCTTCCTTGATGGATACGGCGTATTAGATGTCAGAATAAGTTTTCTTCATATTTCTTTGTTTAAGCTCCAGAATGCGTGCCTTTTTGCTAATCTTCACTAAGTACTCCATAATTACTGCATTTCTCAAATACAAACGATTAAGTAATAATTCTTTGCAATAATTATATAAAATGGGTTATTTTCATGGGATAAATGATGCTATAAAAGTGACGTTATTTGATGTCATCAAATATCCCCCCACTTGAATTCTACTTGTCCTCAAGTAGCCTTTAGAAGTTTATGAAAATGTATCCCTAAGGGTTTTTCCGGTAAGCATTTATTTGATCAATTACAAGTACACAACCAAACACCTCACGAAATAAGAATATGAAAACACTCAAATCACTCAACTAACCTATGTGGTAACATGTAACTAATTCGCTCAATTGCTCGGTCGTGGTTATTAAGAAGCTAAGAGGTGAGTTTGATGTTATGAGGGGTAGGAAGAGGGCTAGGGAGGAAGAGTGTGAGGTGTTGCGGGCTAAATGTAAGGATGCTATGACTGAGTTTGAGAAGAACATCACTGTAGTGGCCCTCCGAGAGAAGATATCTACTCTCTCTACTGAAGTCAAAGAGCATAAGGTGAGTCTTGACAGAATGATGCTGGAGAGTTAGAAGTGGGCAGGCTATCAACAAAGCCTTTTGACTTTGGAGTCAAAGGTTACTTCTATGGAGGCCAAAAAGGCAAGGTTGGAGGCTATTGAAGTGTCCCTCCAAAAGGAGTTTGAGGAGCTTAAACGGGATAGAAGAGAGGTGGTATCAAAATTCATTCCCTATGCTGCGATAGAGCTTGTTCATAGTGATGATATGGGTAGCCTTGTTGGCAAGCTTGTGTCCTCCGCTATCTTGTATGAGAGGTGTAGGGCTTACGAGCAAGTTGCTGATATGAAGGAGCCTTTCAACTTGTCAGAGGTGAAGGGTTATCGTTCTTCTTACAAGAAGGATCATACTCAGGCCAGCAATGATTTTTCCACCGCTATTTTCCCTTGGTTGGATGAGTTTGTGGCAGATCCCTCAGCTCCTATTGAAGCTTTATTGTCGAAGAAGCCTCCATCTCTTCAAATACCTACTCCTTCAAGGACTCAAGTCCCCTTGCCTTCTTCTTAGAGAGCTACTCCATCCTTGGTTCCAGTCTCCAACCCTATGTCTTCTCCTACAGATGTTTCCGTTGTGAAGCCCCAATCCTCTCAACTTCAATGAAGGTTGCCATGTTGGTGTTAATTCTGTCTTAAGGGTGGCTTGTACCCTTTGAACAATTTGTTATGATCCAGGCTTCAGCCTTTAGAAAATTTACATTTTGACAATGGTTTATGTTAGCCATTATATGAACAATTTATGTTGACCTTTAAGGTTGACTTCGGATAGTATCCTCCCCCTGAGGAGTTAAAGATAGGGACGCATTCCCAAATTTTATCTATGATATCCCTTGTTTTTCTTGCCATGACTTTAGGGGACTTTAGTCTGACCCCTTTATCATTTAAAAATAAAATTTTGCGCTTTATAAAGCGAAGGCTCAAGTGTGGCCTTAAGTTGTCAATTGTGCAGGCAAATATCTTATGCCAACCCTAAAGGTAGGCTTCCATGGGGAACATAGTCTCCTATCATGTTTAAGGATTTGGAGGACTTGAGTCTGACTCCTTTATGCGCTTCATCAAGCAGAGGCTCATACGTGGCCTTAAATCTTTGACTTATTTGTCAATTTTCAAATGAAGGGTTTCGACCCGCTTCTTACGTCCTCGAGGCTAAAAGAAGCAATAAGGAAAGTTAACATGAATTTTATGGATGTTTTTTTGTAGGGCTCATGCGTGGCCCTACAACATCCCTTCAAACGTTGAACTTGGTAGTATTAGGCTCAAGTGTGGCCTTATGAGATCTTTTGTTGTAAATAATGACACAAAAGATTTAGGATAAGTCTATTTCATTAATAATGTAGAAAGATTTACATTATCTCGCATATGAACACTTAGTTTGCTACACTTTTTTGGATAGTTGAAACAATGACTTTTGCTGAAAAAACAATTGTAAAAGAGGTAAGTTTTACATGTAAAACTTATAAAGGTTTGTTCCCTTTGCTGTTTGAATCAACGAGTGATCAGATGTGTCAATGATCTTGTAGAGTTCTCCTTTGTGAACTTCTCTTATCATATAGGGACCCTGTCATACTTGCAGGTTTTCTGTATTATTTTGTAATAGTAAAACAAAATCTCCTACCTTATAGGTGGAATGATTGCTCCTTTTGTTGTGGTACATGTGCAGCTTGTTTTGATAGTAAGCTTCTTCAATCGAAGCTACTTCCTTGCTTTCCTTTCTTTTTGTCACTTCCTTCGTTCTTCCTTTGTCGTCTTTAGCTATATTACTTTTAACTGTCGGGATTATGGCTTCGGAGCCATAGGTTAAACTAAACGGTGTCTCCTTCTGGTTGTTTCTTGGAAGTGTTTGGTGTATCCATGATACCTGAGGTAAATCGTCCACCCATCCCTGTTGGCTTCGAGTTACTTGCTTCTCGATTATGTTTATTATCTCCATATGTTCTGTGAAAGGGAAAAAAGATTGTGTAATTTTCGATCCTCTACAAAGGTCTGCGAAGATGCCTTCTTTGAAGTGCTTATCATCCTTCGAAATGATTATTTGTGGCACTTCGAATCTACACACCATATATTCCCATACAAATCTTTCTATTTGTCTTGCATTTACAGTGGTTAGAGACTTTGCTTATATCCATTTTGTGGAGTGTTCTATGGCTATTGCCAAGAATTTCAGTCCTCCTAGGATCGTTGGTCGGGGTCCTAGGATGCTGGACTACCATTGAATAAACAGCCATGCCTTTCTAGTGCTATTGCCCGATTTTGACTCTTTTCCTCACCGTAGATTGCTCTTTGCATTTCGCACAATTTGAATTATCTTGCAACGTCTCTATGCATTTTCGGCAATAATATCTTGCTTTATGATCCTGGACACCATAGAATGTGGCTCACTTTTGAAATATGCAAGATCCTTCATGTATTCTTTGTATTTAATTAATGTCTTTGGTGGAGTATTGCAGCGAAGCCATGTGTGTAGGAAAGACTTTTTGTGTAGGTTACCTCTAATCAGATTGTATTGAGTGCCCTTAATTTGATCTTCTTGGAACTCTTTAGTGTCTTATGGTAGTAAACCGCTAACATATACTCGTGGTTGGGGGTCATCCTGCTTTCTCTTCTTTCGGTTTCGACCTGCAGAAACACTTCATTTTCCTCTATTGTCCTTCTCGCCTAGGACTTCAACTAGTCTTATTTAGGTGGTGCGCGAAGGGCATTAAGCTAGTTTGCTTAGGGCATCAACTTTCTTGTTCTGATTTCTCCTAATGTGCTCGATTGTGTAGCTCCTGAACCTTCTTAGGGTTTCCTTTGTTCTTTGTAGATATTCTCTGATGGCTGGTTGATTGGCTATGTAGATTCCTTTTATTTAATTTACCAATAGTTGAGAGTCTACAAAGATCACCAAGTCTACAATTTCCATTTCTTGTGCTATTCTTAGCCCCGCTAATAGTGCTTCGTACGCTGCTTCGTTATTCGTTATTTTTTTCCGCCTTTCTCATTCGATCTATTGCTTTTTTTTTTCGTTGTGCTGTTCTTACCTTCCCCTCACCAGTTGTTTCAGTCTTTAGAAACATAGAGATAAGGTGTAACCTTCCTTCAGGGTCTATCTGATAATCATGTGCCTGAACTGTCAGAGCTCGCTGCTCATAGTATGAGCATCCACTCGCTTGCTTGGTCTCACCGGTCCCTTCTTCGCCCTTCACGCTCTCTACCCAATCTTGCTCACCTCTTGCTCACTCTCACTGTTTTATTCTTGGGGTGATCTCGCGATTATTCTAAATATTTTTTGCGCTGTCTTTGTTGTTGTCACCTTTGCTCAATTCCAACGATGTCTTGTTCTCCCTTGCTCAATGCGTACAATTTTGTATACGCCACTCGCTAGTCTCTCAGGGTTCTGCGTGCAGAGAGTAGTTGTGATAGGAGAGTTGGTTAGGATCGTTACCAGCTTTATGCCTGATAATATCTTAGCAGCCTTCTTACTGCGCTATACCAACGCTCGTATGAGTTTTTCTAGTGGCCGGCGGTTGTTCGAGTTCTGGTCCCTTAGGCTCTTCGGCACCTCTCCTACGTCCTGTAAATAGGAACCTATCCCTTCTTCCCTTCTCGCGAATAAAGCTGCGCTTATGCTTTCTGTCGAAGCTGCGAGATACATCATTAGAACTTCTCCATGTATTAGCGCTGTGAGCGTTAGCAAAGTCTTTACAAATTTCTTCATTTCTTAGAGTTGTGCTGCTGTTGCACCTCTCACTCGGCCTGTACTCCTGGTATGTTCTCGCCGTTATCTGCCGCACAATTTAGCACTTTGATGAAAGGAAGGGAAATCTTTCGGCGCCTTGTTGACAAAAATCGGCTCTCTCGCGGCTCGCCTCTCTTTGCGCACCCATATGAGGCATCTGTATGTCTTGTTCATTTTTGGTTGTCTACGGTGTACCGCGACGTCTTCGCTAATTCTCTTTACTTTGACGCCGCGGCTTTCGCGGTGTGATGCTTGCTTTAGTATTGGATGCTCGTCCTAAAATCCCCCCGCGTCCTCTCTCACTCTCGTCCCTCGCTACACTTTCTTTGGGTTAAGCTTCATGTTGATCGATCGGAACCTTTGAAAAGTTTCCTTTATGTCTTTCAGCATGTCTTCTTCTGATGTGCTTTTGATAACCATATCATCGATGTAGGCTTCGATATTTCTTCCAATTTGGTCGTTGAAAACCTTATCTACTAGCCTTTGATACTTTGCTCTCGTGTTTTTTAAACCAAAGGGCATCTTTCGGTAGCAGTAGACTCCTTCTCCTGCGAAGAATGATGTCTTGTCTTCGTCTTCTTCTGCCATTTGGATCTGATGATAGCCTTTGTAGGCGTCCAGGAAGCACTTTAGGCGGAATCCCAAGAGGGACTCTACTTTTGAATCAATCTCAGGCAGAGGGTAGCAATCTTTGGGGCATGCTTTGTTTATATCTGTGAAGTTAATACACATTCTCTATCCTCGCTCATCACTTTCTTTACAATGATACGCCGCGTCTGCGCTACCCATGTCTGCTCTGACTACTCCCGTCTTACATCACGTCTTCTCTTCTACACTGCATTTGTATATGAGTCTTCACAACTCTTTACGTGATGTTATGCTACGATCAGGACCTAGGCTTCGTCTTTTTTGTTTGATTGGCTTGATGTGGCTATACTCATTCAGTTTGTGTTCCGTGTTGAAGGGTTTCCCATCGACCATAATAGTTCTAGGGATCCCTGTCATATCAGCATGAGTCCATGCAAAAACATATGCGTTTTTCCTTAGGAGGTTTCGTAACCTTTCTTTGAAGTGTTCTAGTAGCTTCTTTCCGATGGTGACTGTCTATTCTGGGTACTTGCTGTTGACGATTATCTTTTCTTCAGCGTCAGTGCAGCTGAGAACCCCTTATGTGTTTTTAGGGGATGTCTCTTTGATTTTCTTTACACCTTCTCCTATTTTGTCGGATTCGTGTGTTGAGAACATAATTCTGATTCCTTGGGTGGTGTAGAATTTGACGGCCTCGTGGATCGTGGAGACTACCATTCCTATTTTCTGCATTACTGTCCTTCCTAACAACATATTGTATGGGGAATTAGACCTTACGATGACGAAGTTGAGAGTCTTATCTGAGACATGGAGCGTCTCCTATGTGGATTTCCAAAAAGAACTTCTCAATGGCCCAGACTTTTCCCCTGAAAATCCAACCAACTGGACTTGCGAATTCACCCCCCCATTGATGCTTGGATAGAGGGCTCAATTACAAGAAACCCAATGTTCCCCGCCCTTAGATGACCTCGTATGAGCATTCACAATTCTCATGCCTGCCTCTACCGTCTACTCTACTGCCCTTTCGCAAGATCCTCCTCTCGCTTTCTTACTGATGACACGGTACACTGAGGCGTTGCTTACCATTCATTACATAGGAGGAATGTGATTTCTTTCCTTCGAAGGCTCGGCCCGCGATCCTCGCCTCTCGGCTCTCTTACTATCCTCCTTGTAAAAGACTTCCTCTTGATTTCTCACTCCTCTTGTTTATAGTTGCTCTCACGGCTGCCGGAGTAGTGCTTTTTTCTTTCCTTCTCTCACTCGATGGCCTCTGTCACGCGTCGCGCTCTTTTGCCACGTTCGTGTGTGTGTTGATCCTTTTACAAGGTGAGGAGAGTCGCGGCAAGGTCATTCATCAAGTCTTCAATCTGGCTCCTTAGTTGTCGGCCACACCTTCGTTAGTCGCTCCAGCTCTCCTCACTTGGTCTCTAGTCTTCCAAAGTCGAAGTCTTTGACCACTCCGTCGCTCATCTCATCGACTACTCCTGCTTCCCATCATACGAGGAGGCATGCTCGAGTTTCCGGCTACCTTTTCCCCTATGGTGCTGCAATAGATTCTCTTGGAATGTTTTAGACAGGCCGGAGAGCAATCTGTCGCTCGTCTGCGCGTCCCCTATATGCAGAGAACCTGTTCTCTAATTTTCTCTCGCTCCCTTGCCGCGTCTGTCCCAGGAGGCTACTCTCACTTGACTTTTAAAGTTATCCCTCAACGCTTCACTTCTGGGCCCCAGTCTCGCCTGGCATACTTAGCCATTGCTCTACTCCCATCATGTGTAGGTTTTTTCATCAATCCCTCATATAAGTGATATGAAGGTCTTGTAGTGAGGTGAGAGTCAATCAAGTTTCTTGTTCTCAAACATGACACAAAACATAAATACGTTGGTCTTCATGTAAGTAAGGGCGGGGGGGGCTCCTCAAACTCCTGTTAAGGTGTCATCTGTATACTAGTGGCACGAAAGCTCTCCGCAACCAACCTCTCTCACGACACTTCTCTTCTGCCCTTCTGATGCTGTGAACGGCCATAGTGACGTCCCCTTCGGAACCTCTCTCTTCAACTGGCTATCGCTCCGTGCTCTCGATAAACCTTCTCGCATTCTTGTTATAGAGATGAGAAGTTAGAGATTACTACCTGCTTTTGACTATTCCACCATATTCGAGCAGAATCCTTCGCAGAGTATATGTAGATTAGATGAGGATAGGAGACACAGGACTAGCCATTTATGCATGCCGAATGCGCCTCACTTCAAAAGAGTTGTATCTGCCTCCCCTCCACTGTTTCAGGATCTCCCTTTCCTTCTTAAAGAACAACACTGGCGCATGGCATTTTCAGTCACCCCCACATCCTCTGCCCGCTCGCTGCGCCTCGTGTACTCCGATCCAACACGTCTACCCCATCCTAGGGGCGCCTTACTCCAAGCATCGGTTAGATATTGCAAATACACGCCCACCCTCCGCCCCCTGGGTATGGGTTCGGACACCATCTCCAGGGCAATATTTGGTTGTGCGTACATGGGTTGCCGCCTTCCTCGCTCCCCCTGCCGCCCCCGGTGTTATTGTAGGGTAGCTTACAGGATACGGGACCTATTGTACAGAGGTTACGTCTACTGTTGGGCTCTCTGTTTGGGGGTATGTCCAAACACCTACCTCTCTGTGGAAGGGCTCTGATAGGCGCTTCCCTCAACAGAGGCCTCTTACACCCCCAGTCTGAGCTTAGAAAGGGAAACTTGGGTTTGTCCATTAATAATACCTGCAAAGGGTTGGGAGTAGGGTTAACATGAGTAGGTACAAATCCATTGGGCCTCCCTCAATGGGCACTCACCCGCTACTTAGGTATGAAAGGTTGGGCATGGTGTGAGAGAAGCGTACCGTTAGGAGGTAGATTCCCTCCTATGTTAATTGAGGACTAACGGCCTCCATGGACAGAGGTCAAGGAGGATTGCAGAGGTTAGCCATTTTCGTTCCTTCCTAAGTGGACTACCAAAAGTAGGGGAGATTCATCTCTCGCCTTCCATTTTCCTCTACTCCAGCTTCTGAAGGTCTGTTACCCTCGGTATTCCTTCCGGTTATGCTTCCTTCCCTGTTTTGAACTTTTTCGAACCCTACTACCCTTTCACGTTGTCTACGAACCCTGGATGATCTCGTGCGAAGAGGTAGAGTGACTTATCTGGTTCGTTCAGGCATTGGTTCTATCTCGCGTTCTTCATTGTAGTCTTCACTGAAATATTCCAGTTCTGTTTAGAGATCTTCATTGCGTATCTGCCTTTGTCAATCTCTTAAGAGAGATTCGAGGATTTCATAGTTGGCTTCTACGAAAGCGAGATTAATCATAGGGTTGGGATCAGTCGAAGTGGAAGCACGATAAGCAAATGGCATGTTTCCTGGGGTAGTGGCGGCAAATACGGTAGTAGTTACAGGTGTTCTTTCATTGGTATTGATGTTGGATATATGGGGTGGTGTTGAGAAACCTGGTGGTGGCGTCATTTCTCTTCCGCTAGTCATGCCAGAAAAGTAGGTGAAGTGGTTTGGAGGATATTTGACTTGGTTTAGACGGGACTAATTGTTCCGGGTCCCAGGATGGTGCCATCTGGTGTGCATATTTGGGCACGATCAGGCTTTTGATAGGGATCGAGAGTTCTTGGGATTGCCATAATCTTGGATAACATGTGACAACAAAAATAGAAACACTACGTTAGTGTAGCGCAAGGGTGTCCCTGCGATTCACCTACGGGTGAGAGTAAGTATGCTTTTGTGATGTATAAGTAAGTATGTATGAGTGAATGGTGTATGAAAGTCTAGTCATTACTCATGAGGACCTTTCCATCTATTTATATGTGTAGATAATAGGATGGGACGAGCCTAGTATAAAAAAGCCTGTGATGGTGGGGGTCGTCCCACGTTTTAAGGGGTGGATTGCAAGAACTGTTACACGTTCTTCTACTTTGGCAGGAAAGCTTAGGGGGAGAGGGGAGATCGTGGTGTGTTTGACTTAACAAGTCTATCCTCTATCTAGTTTCATTGAAGGCCTTAAATCGAAGGTTTTGGGCCTTCGCGTGGCTGGCTTCCCATACTGGTTAAAACCATCTCGAAGACAGTTTTACGCCCTCGAATCTTTTGAAGGTTTAAAGTAAAACTGGGAGAAGAATCCCACGTTCGAGCTCGTATAAGGAGGCCTCCAAGCCGGAGAGGAGTGTATTCATCAATTATCATACCATCAGCTCTAGAATCGGATACCTGATCTTCATTCTGTCAAAACCTTGAGATTTTATTAAGATTATACATAGGACAACCTCTTCAAATGCTCTAAGAATGTCATATTTAACAAACTGAGTCTGATGCTTTCCCTGTGACTTTGGTCCACGCACTATATTGTACCCGCTCATATCTCTCTAAACCAGATCTCCCCCTTACATACAACCCTTCACCACCATCACCCATTGCTTCCATCATCTTCTAAAGTTCCCTAAAATTAAGTGTCACGAGCACGTCTTCTAGCTTCATAGTATCCCGACCATATAGCAAAGTCTCCACGAAATTATATTGTAAGACGATAATAAAGATGTGAGTAATAATAATGCCTGATCCTCATCTGATATAGCAGTATCTATAGCCACTAAGTCACCTACCAGCTTGTGAAACTCATCAATATGTACAGACTGACTCTCCTTACCGGATGCATGTGAAAAGTATGTAACAACTTCTTCAAGTACAAACAATTAGTTAAAGACTTTGTTATGTATAAAGTCTCTAACTTTTTCCAAATCTCCGCTGTAGTTGTCTCCTTGGTGATCTCTCGTAGGACTCGATCACCCAAACACAATAACAATGCGCTATAAGCCTTTTTTGAATGACATTATCGTATGCCACAATTGTGGTTGCAGGTAACTCCTCCAATGCTGCAGCTAATCCCTACTGTTCTAGCAAAGCCTTCATCCTTACCTTTAAACCAAAATCCCTCTAATTTTATTTTTCTCAAACTTAGAGTTATAACCTTGTTTTTCATAAACCAATAAATAAGAACCTAATGCTCCTTTTATATCAACTTTTGTTGCTCATGTTATTGTCCAAAACCATAAATAACAACTTCCCTGTTCTTTTAAATCGTTGGAAAACCAGAAACAATATTCTTGCTCTTCTTTCTTCAACGAAAAACCCGAACAACCGAACCCTTCAAAATAGATTCTTTATCAACCTCTAATAAAATGATTTTACCACGAATATGCAGTTAGGCAAGATCAAGGTTATAAATTGTTCGCTGGTGGTACTATCAGGAACAAGAAGGGCTAATTGTGTATATACCCTGGACAGTCAGGCAGTGACCATGAAGACATTGAAGGGTAGGAAGCAGTTAGGAGAATATCAGACTGGGTGGAAGATCAAGAAGGGTAATGTTCTTGATTCTTGTAATGATATGTCTACACAACAGTGTACGAATAGTGGGGTCACTAAACATTTAGGTGTTGTTGTGTTACAACAGTAGAATGGGTTGGGTTGGAGGAAAACAAACGTGACACTCTGCTAAAGTATGTTTGTTCTGATTCAGCTCTAGTCTGTCAGGTATTTTTGGGCAGATGATACAACCATGTCTACATATCTAGTGAATAGGTCACCATCAAGTTTAGCCAATTAGGAGATGCTTAGGTCGGTTCTCATGCTATATATAATGCATACAAGATTCTCAAGTATGTGTATTCGTGAGAAGGTTTTTTTCTCCTTTGTTGCAGCCCGTTACAACTCCATAAAGGGTTGGTTTTTCTCCCCCCTCATCTCTATAATAAAGAGGTGGGGGGAGGGTCATTGTACATCATTCTTTTCTTACTTAATCTATAAACATTTGGTTAAGGATATTTGCTTGTGCGGTTTACTTTTCTGTCAACATATACGATTGTGCTTACTTGTTTGTCTTTGGTTATCGTGTTTATCCGCTCCTATATTTCTGGTTGTTGGTCGATAATTCCAACAAAAGTGGTATCAGAGCCAGGTTCGGGTCTCGGGTGGAAGCTAGGTCGATTTGTTTTGAAGGTAACTATTGTTTCATATTAGAGCAGGTTTGTTGGTGGTTTTACAAATTCTTCACTGGTCATAAGCGAATCTTTTACTTTATTCACACACATTATTTCTTGCTAAACAAATTCTTTAAAATACCATCGGGGTTACACAGGTCTTTAAGCTAGTGAAATGATAAAATGAAAAATCGTTGAATTTTGAATGAAAAATCTTAAATTTAATGAAAAAAGGGGACGGGAAAAATTAATTATGTACATTGACTTAAAATTGACCATCAATTAGTTATTTTTTCATACAATTTGCTCATAGAAAGTCAAAGATAAGAAATTAAAGATACTACTATCTATTTTATTAGAAAGAATGTAATATATGTAAGAAAAACTAACGGAGATATATTGATTTCCAACAAATTCATGCGTGTCCAACTATTTTTAAGAAGATGATATGCAAACCCTTTTGACACTACTTAGGGTTAACGAATACAATTTCATTTTGGTATTTTGGTTTGTGTTCTATATTCCAAGATGATGAAGCTCAAAAGCCATGTTCTTTAACAATTGTTGATCTCGTACTTCACGGTAGTAACTCATAATGTACTACTTGGTCATAACTAATTCCACTAAATACATAACAAGAATTCCAGAAACAAAAAAGAACTGTTAAAAAAATCAAACGAACTCGTCTTTATTTCAAAGTCAACTCTTTCCTTCCATTCCTACTTTACAAAGATTGCAGCTAGCATGCTCACCTAATATGTGAGGATTTAAGCTTATTCTATGTTCTATAATCTCTAGATATGTGGTAACTGAATTTAATTTGAAACAAAATGTACATTTCTGAAAAAAACAAGTTTAATCATTCTATTATGTTTTTTCACAATAGAATGATATATTTTCTCTTTATTTGTTATGTCTTTGGATTGTGTAGGTATTACATATTGTTATTACTTTTTTTTTTTTTTTTTTTTTTGTGTGGGTAATGTTGTTTTATGGCATTCTTATTTGATATCTTAGTTATGAGGTAGTGAGTCCTCTTCCTTTATAACTTGTGATGCGTATTTTGTTTTGAATAATATTTTACCAAGTTTTAAATTTATAAAAATCGATTACCGATACACTCACTAACGGTCAGAGAACCCGATCGTAATAGTGCAGTAGCTTGGTAAATCCGAGGTCGTCCTAAGAGCTAAGGTTTAATAGTTCTAATTTGATTGTTGTCACGATTGAAAATGGTTTTGAATGATTTATAATAACTATAAAAAAGTAAATGAATAAAATAAATAGATAGAAGATATCAGGGAGAAAGGCGTGCTAACCTAACCATTTCATTACCAATGCTATGATTACATTTTCCTGTACAATGTTTAATTATAAGTTCCATTAGTGGTTCTAAAGTCGACAGACCTGAATTTTTCATTTAAGGTATGTCTCTGCTTACTTGCGATTACCACATTCCCCTACGGTATTCGTGAGGGCATCACAAGCTTGCAGTGGTTATACCCCAACTACCCTTAAGACAATCTATCAATCTAAAACCAATTATTAACCCCTTTGAAAGAGTCACCCATGCTTTATAAAGTATTTAATGTGAAAAAGCGGTATTCTGTTTAATTTTTCTAAGGATAGATGTCAAAGCTACCCTAGCACCCCATATCCCCCCAGGTTCAACATGGTTAATCTAATATCATGATTAATAAGATCTAAGTCACCCTCTATACTACCAAAACATAGGGATCAATGAAAGGCTATAAGGATATCTAACAGAACCATAATTAAACAGGAAATCATAATCACAACAACAGTAACTACATGGTTAGGCCAACACTAGGAGTGCTTAGCCGCTCATAGTAATAGCAATGCAAGAATTAATGAATAAAGACATAGATTGAATCATCATAATTCTTACTGAGAATGAAATGAATGACTAAATACAATAAGTATGCTAGTGGCTTCTCCGTTAAACCTTTAGATGAAATGCTTCAAAACTTAGGGGTTTGGTTCACCCCTTAGAATTGTGTGTGAAGTGGTGGTGGTGAGTAATGCAGAATGAGCCGGAAGAGGGCTCTATTTATAGGCTTCGAAAGGTTTACGGTGTAACCCTTATGGGATGTTACGCCATAATCTTTCTACGTAATCAACCAATCTTCTATGCATAAAAGGATGTTACAGCGTAACCCTGTCGCATATGTTACGCCTTAACGCTGAGTCAGATACATCATCTCTTGTAGATTTGAATGTTGCGACGTAATCTTGGAGACTCTTTACGCCGTAAAGGGTGTGATGACTCATTTCTTTGTTGGAGTATTTTACGGCGTAATCCTTCGGGGATGTTAAACCGTAAAGTGTCTTGGACTCTTCACTTTAGTGCATCTCTTGTCCAAATCCCTTGTCTTTTGCTAAAATGCTCACTTGGTCCCTAAAAACTAATAATAAACAATTAAGTAATGTTTTCATACATTAATGACATATTTGTAAGCATTTTTATATGGAATTTGATATCAATGTTTTTTTATCATATTTGATGTATCTTTTTGTAGTTGGGTGCGTTTGATTTTTTTTTTCTTTTTTTTATTCACATCTTTTTATTTCTTTTTTTTTTAACCTATCTTCTTTTTTATTTATCTTAGTTATTTTAGTATCTCCCCACTTGACTTCTACTTGCCCTCAAGTAGAACCGTTTAGAATAATTTATAAAAAGATTTCCCCAATTTGACTTGAAGAAATAAATTTATAAGTTACTCATGCTAGAAAACATTAGAGCCGAACACCTTACGAAAAGGGGATCAAAAATACTCAACTCTCATTAATAAACTAAGTGTTTAATTTTGGGGTGATCACTCAATTGCACAGTCATAGTATGTATTCTATCATAAGCTTGGAAAGTACACAGGTCTCCACCAACTAGAATTAGTGTCTAAACAGTCTCCAAGGAAACATGGGTGATATAAAGGGTAAGGATAGACATGGGATGCACTTTAAAATGGTTGTTAAGATAAAAACACAAAACAAATAGTCTAAAGTAAACTAAGGTTGTCATAACTAGCTACTGTCCATCTAAGGTCCAAAAGTCTGAGTTCAAAAACCTGATCTTTAATAATGGGCTACTAGCTCCATTCTTTATACTTGTTGAGATGGCTTGGTGCAATAATGGGCTACTAGCCCTATTTTTTTTATTTTGAATCATCTTTACATTTTTTAGCACATGGATGGCTTTTTAGTTGCACCCTCTTTTTTTCTTCATGATAAAGTAGGGCATATTGCTAAAGTTGTTTATATCTTTAAGCTATTGCCCTGCAACTTCTGATATATATACTCACCAATCCCTCACTGAGTATGGACCACGTCAAAATGGTGTTATATGGGGGTCTTTATTGATCATAACATGATTGGCTTCCACCGAACGCATAAAGTTTTTCGTTCCCATTCCCTCGAACCATGGACTTAAATTGCCAGATATTTCCACACAAAGAAAATAAAGACTACAGGGTAGGCTAAAGCAAAATGGTGTAACGATACATATAGGGTTTACACAGGATTGGCTTGACAAGGTGATCTAGGGGTATCTTGCAATGGTAGTGAGTGCAATTAGGGTTTTATACGGGGAGGTCGACAAGTCAATGTGACAAGCTGATAAACACACACACACATATAGGTTTTTTAGGTGATTTCCTAAGATATTGCCTTTTTGAACTGTCTATTCCAACTAACCAATTAGGTCTTAACAAGATGTACATGTCAAGTTCTAAAGTCTACAATACTATCGGCACTTTCATGTATTTGGAGGATTTTATGTATAATTGATAAAAATAGAATATTAGGCTTAATCTCACTAAATTAGTTACAGGATAATAATGTGCTCGGCAAAGATTTATTCTAGTTTAGTAAGAAAAACATGTCAAAATTTTAAAATTGGCACCATTTTTCAAAGAAAACTAAAAAATCGAAGGCAAATAAAGGTAAAGTGGTAATTCTACTCCCATCCCCTCCCCCCCACTTAGTTTGTACAATGTCCCTATTGTATAATTAAGGAAATGAAATAATAAAATAAGAGAGGAATTATAGCAAAAGACTCCCCTGAGTGTTGCTCTCTTCTCCGAGTGATAATTGCAAGAGTTGACTTCTTGCAAAGTGTCTATAGAACAACCTCGTTTCCCCTGAAATCACTAGACAACAAAGAGCATTAAACGTTCATGGATAAATGTACACTACAATATAACTCATTTTCCTAGGAATCACGGTTGCATTTAGCATATGCAACAAGCCTTTTAAACCACTTGGTGTCCCAAGTGGACGAGTGAAGTCTCGTGAGGGGTTACAGGGAACACACCCACAAAGTTCATTTACTTATACACGGTTTTTGAAAAGGTTTCAAACTTATTTTTAGTTTTCAGAAAAGGTTTGCGGCGTAACCATGGTATTGGTTACGCCGTAAACATGTGGATTTAAAAATTTTATATTTGAACTAAGAAGGTTACGGCGTAACAAGTATAGGAATTTACGCCGTAATAGTATCTGTCACAGCGTAACCTAGGTGGTTACGCCAAGACAGAACCTTACTACCACATGAATACGAGTCAATGAGACCTCGAATTCCTATTTCTTCGTAGCAAAAAACCTGCAAAACAAAATTAGAAACCAATAAAAACCAACTAATATGCAAAAAATAAAAGATGGTTTGTCTCCCGACAAGCACTTTTGTTTATTACTGAGTCTTTAAGTTAGACTCAAGATGCTCTACGCCTTTGCTTGGTTATTTCCTTCTTGGGCCATTTTTTTCATTAATCTGGCCCTCATTGCAGAACAATTTTCCTAGTTCTTGGTATATTCTCAATCCTATACCTTAACCTTTGTTAGTCTCTCCGTTGTCCAACGGTTATTCGAGTGACTTTAGCTTGCTCGATTAGAATCAGGTTGGTTCTCGTAGGTCATTCCTCATAATCTGGCCACCTTCGTTGTTTATAAGCTCAGTCATCGAAGTCGATGAATCCGTCATATGATATTGGTTTCAAATAATCTAGTATCCCTTCCAAATCGTCTTCATCTTCACTTGTATTATTAAACCAATTGTTATTTAATTTTTCATGAATAACCCCTAATATTGTGTTTGATTTATCTTCTTCCCATTCCTCTGGTCTTCCAAGTTTTCTTCTAAATCATCTTCTTCATCTCCGAATCTTTCTCTCCAGTAATCTTTGAGAATTCTCTCCCCGGTCATCTTGCATACTTTCCCATATCTTATTCTCATCCAATCATTTAAGCTTAGGTTTTCCCATTCTAACTCTTCTCGTTTACTATCATTATTGCTTTCCCAATAATGTTTTTCTATGTTAATTGGTAAATCTCCTCCATCACATATGTTGCTACTTGGATTACAAGATGCCTAATATTGTGATGCTCATTTTCCTTTTATTGCAAAAATTTCCCTCAACCAATGTTCCTTTTTTTTCTTGAGGTGCCGAGTATTTTTCATTTTCCACATTAGTTATCTTGTATACTATTCTTTCGTATGATTCCTGTATGTCTATTTCATAAGAGAAAATATCTGGATCGATACAAAGTAACCAGTTAAACTCACAGGATTCAGAATCGTATAGGAATAAATCGTAATCAATTTCCTTAAGGTTGTCATCTTCTATGAATGTTTTGTTTTTTATCGAACGAATGGATTCAACATTTGTTGTAGTAAAACCAGTTCTCATTTTGAATATCACTTTTTTACTTCCAACTTCTAGAGAAATGGTTTTTCTGAATATATCTACTTGGGTGTGTGCGGTGTCTAGCAAGTGTACTTCCAGAATGATGGGAACCTAATGTCCCTCAAACCTTATCAAGGATAACAAAATCAACAGGGAAGATGAATTTGTCAATTTTTATCAGAAGATTTTTTACTATTCCCGTAGGCGCGCATTTGGTGTTATGAGCCATCTCGAGCAACATATTGATTGGTTTGAGTTTTCCTATGCCTAAACATTTATACATAGAAAAAGGCATGATGCTGATGCTAGCTCCTAAATCTGCTAAGGCATTTTTGAAATCTAACTTCCCAATAGAACAAGAGAGAATGAAACTTCCGGGATCTTGTTCCTTAGGGGGCAAATGATTATGAAGAAGAGCTGGGCATCTGAGATTCATTCTTATTTCGTTATCTTCTTCAGCCCTAGGTTTGTTTTCTACCAAGTACTTCATTTGCTTTGCGTAATTATCAGTTTGCCTAATTTCTTTTAATAAAGGACGATTTATTTTGATTTTCTTTAAGCTCTCCATAGTTTGGTGCACCAATGCTTCCTCTGCGTGATGCTTTAATCATCTAGGGAACGGTATTGGGGGTTCATAAGGATCAACATATTAGTTTACATTCTGCTTCACTTTTTTAGGTTCTTCTATTTTATTTCTATAGTGGTGGCCTTAAGTGCTGCTACAACTTCTGCCATTCCTGAATCGTCAGTTTCTTGTTCCTCGTTATCAGAAAATCCTGAGTTAGCAGAAAAGTATTCGATTTCCTCAGGGAAATAATAGAAGGGGTGTATAATGGCAATCCATTTTCAAAATAGATTATCTTGCATTCTTAAAACTTTTTGCTGTTAGCTCGCCCTTCAACTTCATTAGCTAATGTTTTTACCTTTCCCTTAAGACCTTGGATAATTTTGTCGTGAGTTTCTCGTGGCTTCTGATACTTTGTAGAAAATTTCTTTAACCATTCCTCTTGCTTGGCTTGTCTCTTAGATGCTTCCTCTATGTATTTATTGATTATTTTAGTTAGGCTGGGTCTCTTTTCTCCTGATGAGGGCTGGTCATATCCCCCTTTAAATCTACCGTCATATCTGTTGTTTGGGAAAGGTTGACTGAATTATCCATATTTAACTTCTTACATTCCATTAACTTCCTCGTTAAGAGGACATTCTTTATCAAGGTAAGCTCCTTCGCAGGTTTGGCATCCTACTTGAATAGCGTGAACATTCTCTTTTAGTTTCTTCATGTCTCGACCTAGGTTTCCTAGTTTGTTCACGATAGCAACGATCCCTTCAGAACTACTACCTTCAATACTTATGCTGGATGACCCATCATGCTGTAACACCCCCATTTTTACATATAGCAGCGGAAGCTAATCTGGGGTATTACTTCATAGTACAACAGTCATAATCATAGAAAACGACTCAAAAGAGACGTTGTTCAAAAGATACGTTATCATTCATTTAAAATCAGAGTTTTACAAAGGCAGGTCCCAAAATCTAGTTACATATAATGTGAATGATAACAAGATTTAGCCATCTTCATGTCCATGTCACTCCATGCCATAAGTTGCTCAATTACCTGAGATAAACATGCTAAAAAGTCAACACAATGGTTGAGTGAAATTCATAGGTTTGAAATGTAATAGTTGAATACAAGTCATCATAAGTAATTGTTATAAAAGCAGTGTCATAGTAATGCGTTATAGTGTGGTATGGGGTTACGTTGTTATACACCCGTTATTTGTAACCTACTTGTAAAGAATAACAATATAATGGAAAAAACGGTAACATTTTTACATAAAGATCAGTATTATCATGGGAGAACAGTAATTATTTACCCTTAAACTCTGAATCACATAAAAGAGAAAGATATTGGGAGATACTACCCAAAGAGGTATTTGAAGAGATATTGGGAGATACTACCCAAAAAGACATTAAAGAAATATTAGGAGATACTACCCAAATAGATATTAAAGAAATTTTGGAAAATACCCACATAGATATTGAAGAGATATTGGGAGATACTACCCAAATAGATATTAAAGAGATATTGGGAGATACTACCCAAAGAGACATTTTCATGTACTTAGGCAATAATATATCAGGATAGCATATAGTTTAGAAAACACTTGCATTCATGGTTTATAGTAGGTATCACGGGATTATAAAGTATGTGAGGTTATGAACTCATTAAGTCTTTGAAAAGTAATCACATTGTTATAAGATAAACGAGTATATAAAAGAGTTTGTAACCAAGCATGTATCCCCCTCGCAGGTTTATAAAACATGTAAATAAGTACAAAGCGAGGTTTTGAATTCACAATATCGGTTTTATTACTTGTGTATATTTAAAAACAATAAGCATGTATCCCCCCGCGCGGGTTTATTAAAATTCTAAAAGATTGGAAATGCGAGGCTATGAACTCACCTCGATAGTTAGTTGTAGTAAATATTCCCGTCCATAAAATGAAGTGACGACCTTATCACAATCTTACAAGGGAAGGTTGATTATAATAATGATAGTAAACAGCCACGTTACGCAACCTGAGTAAATATGTCAAGTCTTAGGTAGATTGTACTCTATGAAACTTTGGTTTAGAGAGTCTAATATTGTTATGAGTTTGATTGGAAAGTTTGGAATTATTGTATCACCGTTCGGGCCATCATAATTCAGAAGTTATTCAGTAAACGTTTGAGGAGCTAGGGCACTTTAAATCGTAAACCCAACAACTCAGTCAGAACGTAATACCAAGATGAAACCCACCTTAATATTGAACGCTCCCTAGTATTGTGATTCGATATAATCGGTTTTTAGCGTTTGATCAATATCTGAAATGAATAAGCACGAGAAGCCGTTAATTTAAGTTATGTTCTTGGTAAGGTTATTAAACATGTTGTTATACTTTTTCAATAATGTTATATTTTAAGACCCTGAGATGAAAAATTACAAAATATACCTTGGTGTTTGCACTTTTATGAGTTTGGTCCTTCTTAGTTTAAAAGTATCAAGTATCTTGCACTTTTAAAAGTGAACATGATAGTAACCCCTTTATTTATAACTTTGACAAAATGACATTTTCTGTCTTTTGTTTATAAGTTTCAGAAAGTTACGATATATACCCCTTGCATGGAATACTTTTGCAAAACAAGTCCAAAATGCCATGCAAGCTTATTTTAAGTTTCTAATTGATATTAGCAGGTTATAGCTTGTTAATATAAGCTAAAATATGAACGTTTAACGCAACGCAAGTTTAAAATAACGATTCGTTAAGCTAGGAAGCAAAACGGGTCATATTAGGGTTTTAAAATGAAAACGCGCGGGTTTTAAGTTCAAATTCTTTCATGACTTATCAAAGCACTTATTTTAATGATAATTAAGCTTATTGGGATAGATTATAACAATAGTTTACAAGCTTAGCTTATAGATTAAGCAAAAACATAAAATTAGGGTTTCGGGTGTACGGTTTTGGATCAAAAAGGTAAAACACATAGGTTTTTGAGTTCAAAGCTTTATATTATGATTTTAGCATGATCATATGAACATTATGACGGCATGAATACAGAATATAAGCTTAGAGAACCTGGTTTGAGCTTATAGCTTAGAAACGGGTCAAAATCGGGACTTTTAGCTTCGTACGCCTAGAATAACGACTCCCGGGCTTCTTTTCTTGGTTTCTTTTGCTTCACTTCTGTTCTTGGGACTTCTTAAGATCTCTTAGAATACATATTGAGCAAAGGATTGCTGCTATGATGGGTTATAGAGGAGGAAGTGGGGGATGATTTGAAATGAAGAGTATGTGCCCCTATTTATAGTGTTGAAGACCCTTAGAGGCCAAGAAACTTTGATAACCAGGTTAGGACACATGGGGGGTGATGTGGAGAGGCTAGGGGCTGAGTAAGGAAGGCTATGGTGCAAGGTGGAGGTGGTTCTAGACGTTTTAGGGGTGTTTGGTTTAATTTATACATGGCTATTTTTGGACAGCCAACATTAGTCTTGGTAAAATGGTTGTCATTTGCAAACCGTAACTCCGTTGAAGATCAAACCTGTGAACATTGTTAGATATTTGAGTCCTCTACAACGTTTAGTTTTACATATTTGGGGGTTACTATACAAAAATTTAGAGATAATAGCCATTTACTACAGGTTTGCAGAATCTGTACACCTTTGCCATTTTGGCTATAACTAATTCATCCGACGTCGAATCGGGTTGATTCCACCGGAAAAATGATCACAAGACATAGGGCTACAACCTAGTGTTTTCACTTAATACCCAGAACCTATTGATTTGCCTAGATCCTATGTTTTATAGACTGATCTGATTCTGAACTAGGGCCTAGTTTTAGGTTTTAGGGTTAGAACTAGATTAGGGTTTTGTTTTAGGGTTTCTAGGATTTAATTCATGTATAATTGAGATGAAATGTTGAAATGATGATTGTATATGATTAGTAATGTTGTAAAATAAGTTATTTTAACTTATTTGAGTGTTGGTTGAGGTTTATAATGGATAAAAACGAAGAAATGGGTTATGGTTTAGAAACTAGCTCGGTTTAGGGTTTCTTGTTTTGATTTCATGGAATCTTATGAAATTAGAATAAATATGGAATGTAAATGAAGTTCATTACTTGCTTTTAACTTGTACTTAATATATTGTACAGAATTCCTTAGGAAAACGAAGGTAAAACGGCTATTTTGGATGTCATGCTTAATGACTTGTACATTGAGCTTTTAAGGACTTGTACTTTTCTTTGAAGAGAATGTATATTCATATGAGATGTTATGTTACTTGTACATATGATTTAGTAGCTTGTACATTCACTTTAGATATTAACCCTTCATGGAATTAGGGTTTAGAGGTATACGATAAGTTTAAGCCCGTTTCGATATATGTTGAGATAGTACATTTATAGGATTATGTTACTTTGTAAAAATGTTATTATGATATTGGCTTACATGTTATGATGTTTGCTTGACATATTATGAAGATAGGATTGCTTAGATGGTTGTGTGAGTTGTCTGCTAAAAATTTAGATATGCAAGTTATATTGCATATTGAGATATTGGTAATGCAAGTAATATAACAAAGCGAAAAATTTCCCATACAATTGTGATCATAGTAAAATAGATTAATTTTGCATTTGATGAAAATTTTGGGTTGTTATAGTCTCTACCCCTTACAGAAATCTCGTCCCGAGATTTAGTCGAATGTCAGAGAGATGACAAGGAATGATTATGAATCTGTAAGAGAGTTGCTAATCAGGTGGGATACAAATGAACAGAGGATGAAGGTAATAATGATAATGGTTAAGTGAAGAAAAGGAATTATTTGTACAAATGGATTGAAAGAAACTTGTTTGTACGTATGCTATATACTTAAGTCTACTTATTTATAATTTATCACTTACAAAAAGAAGCGTCCAACTCCTTGTAACTGAGAATTTATAAATTCAGTGATTTATAATTTCTTATTCAAATGAAGAAGCGTCCTAATTCATTTCAATAAGATGATCATAAATCATCTTACCTAAGCATAAAAACATGATATCGAAATGGTAATGTGTAGGAGATGATATGATTTTTCAAAATCATAAAAGATAATGAGAAGAATAACGAGATATTAGTTGCAATGATGCCCATTTTCGTCGTATTTCAATGATAATAAGTGTTTCAAAAGTATCAGGGAGTATTCAGAGTTGAACATAATGGAATTGACAAATGACGTCGAGTTTTAATATCACCAGATAACAAGATGAAATGAAATAATCCCTTTATTATTTCATGGATAAATTTACATATCTTACATCACCGAAACTCTAAGAGTGTTGATACTTATGCTCGTGTCTTGGGGTAGGATTCTAGATAAAAGCAACAAATGACAAGGATTGTAGCTTGGTGTTTGGGGTTTATGAAGTGGGTTTCAGAAGATCCTTCATATGTAACTGGTGGCGAACTTGAGTATCCTCAAGAGTTGTTTTCAGCGGTTGATCTTTTGTTTCTGCAGTTTCTGGTCAGAAGTCCGCCACTTGACAGTGCAAACTCCTGTGTGATGCAGGGTGCATCTTGTACACAAAGGAAGGTTTCCATGGTATCTTTTGGCAGGATAAGTCCTAACAGTTTCTTGTCTTCTATTCTGCTGGTGGTGGTAATCATTGTTACGGTTGTGATCGTTATGGTTATTTTGATAGTTGTCGTTGTTGCGATTGTTGGAGTGGTTATTGTTGTTGCGATATTTGGGGTAGTTGTGTTTTACGATGTGTTTCTTTATTTAAAACATTTCGTTTATGATTATTGGTTTCTTGCACAGAATCATGCTTTATTATTTGATCCATTAGTCTGTGAGCTATGTTGGTGGCTTCCTCCAGAGTCTGAGGTTTTGAAGCAGTAACGTTTCCTTCAATGCTTCGGGGCAATCCTCCGATGAAAGCTTCCATAAGTTTCTCAGAATTTGGTACCATGTTTGGACATAAGACTGCTAATTCCTGAAATCTTCTAACGTAAGTCTTGAGATCATTTCCTTTTACAACCAAGTTGTAAAATTCGTCTTCCATTTTCTTGACTTCAATTCGAGGGCAATACTTATTGGTCAAGAGCCTTTTTAATCCGGTCCAGGGGATCATATTGGCTTGTTCTATTCTGATAGGTTGGGCGTATGCATTCCACCAAGACAAGGCATCATTGGTTAGAGTACCAGTAGCAAATGTTACTCTGACTTCCTTGGCACACTTGCTACGAGAAAATACCGATTCAGTACGCTCGAACCAACGGATGAGGTCAACAGCTCCTTTCGTGCCATTGAAGTACAAAGGTTGTCAGTTTATGAATTCTTTGTAGTTTCCTCTTTTTGCTACAGGAATTTCTCTAGGACCAGTGTTCCTATTGGGATTGTCGGCATTTGCCATGGTAGCAGCTTGTGCTTCCAGAGCGGCGGTAATACCATCAGTAATGAGTTGCTGGATGGCAGCTAAAGTTATGGCTGGTGTTTTAGATGTTGACGTCCTTTTGGGAGGCATTCTATCAATATAAGACAACACGTAGTAAGAATGATATCACAAGTTTTAAAAGAAAATGTGATGTTTAAAATGCTTAAAGAGTAATGCTCATTTTTAAATTTTAAGCACTTAGAGGTTATGGTATGATTCATAATGATGAAGACGAAGATAGTGATGCAAATGATAGAGATGATGATGAAAGAGAGATAAGCTAGAAATAAGGTACGAAACGGGTGCCTTTGTTAAAAACTTTGCCTTTTTACTATACATAGTCAAGATTTGACAAGCATTTTTATTTATACCACACATCCCGTGGCTAGGATAAAGCTATAAATAGTCTAGAGTTTGTTGACCTCCTAAAGATCTTCCTGATTGTTTGGTGACTAGCTTAGATTCCTCAATGTTTTTTTAGATGGAAATTCTGTAGTGAGCAAAGGCAATCTTATCCTTTTGCCCTAATTCTTCTTGTGAAGTTTGATAATCTGAGTACGGATTCTCTTAAGTTCGGTCTTTAGTTTGTTACCATTTCTTCGTATGATCATTCTATTAATACGTCCTTCTTCCATTTTCTCTATGCGGTGAAAAGAGAGATCATCTAAGTAATTCAAAACATCTTTGATTTGTTCCTCATGATGTTTCAGATGCATCTTAATTGAACTTTATACTATTTTAAAATTTGAGGTTGTGCGTAGGAGTATATAAAATGAGAAAGATGTGGTACCAAATTACAAATTTGATTCCGAGATGAATTAGATAACGTAGTTGAGGAAGAATGGATTTGCTTCTTAGGTGGTAATAGTTCTTCAGGAAAAAAGAAATATCGGGGATCAAATAGTAGTGATGCTTAAATACACATACCTTTTACCTTTAAAAACGAGCTAAAATAACCAAAAACGGACTTAAAATGCCAAATATATGCTTGTTTTGCTAATTGTGTTGTGCAGGAACGGATAACTAAGAAAAGGACGAAAAACAAAGCCAAAACGACAAAACCGGACTCGGAATGGAAAAGACTGTGAAAGACAAAGCCAAATCGAAGCCGAAAAGTCAATCAAGTCAAAAAGTCAACAGAAAAGTCAACTGGTCAAAGTCAACCCAAGTCAACCCCGACAAATCCAAAAGTCATCAAATCAAGAAATATAAGTTTAAGGGTTGAAATTGCCAAACCCCTAAACTTATACTTAAAGAAGAAAAGAGGAGAAAAGAAGACAAGGGCTGATTTTGCAAAATTCTCAAAATAACAAGTGGGGGGACTTGTTTTGCCAAGTCCCCATACTTGTAATACTCCAAGGACGTATGGTGAAAAGAGTTATATAACTCTTGGGGACTTGTTTTGCCAAGTCCCCAAAAGTTATATAACCACAAGGACGAATTGTGAAATAAAACATATAACCATGAGGGGCTAACCTTGCCAATCCCCCAAACCCACACTCTGTTATAACCCAAACAGCTTTTCCCGCCTTGTTTTCCCCCCAAAAACAACTCACGGGTGTGTATACCCGTTTTTACCCTGTAGTCTACCACCACCACCATGGGTAATCACCAGGTGATTACCCAAATGATGGTGGTGGTTAGACTACAGGTGGTTTAAAAGGGTATACCAACCCGTGAGTTGTTTTTGGGGGGAAAACAATGGCGGGGTAAATAGCTTGGGGGGTTGGGGGGGGGCGGGGGGAAAAGGCAACATTTGTTAACCTTGTTTGGGTTATAACAGAGTGTGGGTTTGGGGGATTGGCAAGGTTAGCCCCTCATGGTTATATGTTTTATTTCACAATTCATCCTTGTGGTTATATAACTTTTGGGGACTTGGCAAAACAAGTCCCCAAGAGTTATATAACTCTTTTCACCATACGTCCTTGGTGTATTACAAGTATGGGGACTTGGCAAAACAAGTCCCCCCACTTGTTATTTTGAGAATTTTGCAAAATCAGCCCTTGTCTTCTTTTCTCCTCTTTTCTTCTTTAAGTATAAGTTTAGGGGTTTGGCAATTTCAACCCTTAAACTTATATTTCTTGATTTGATGACTTTTGGATTTGTCGGGGTTGACTTGGGTTGACTTTGACCTTGACCAGTTGACTTTTCTGTTGACTTTTTGACTTGATTGACTTTTCGGCTTCGATTTGGCTTTGTCTTTCACAGTCTTTTCCATTCCGAGTCCGGTTTTGTCGTTTTGGCTTTGTTTTTCGTCCTTTTCTTAGTTATCCGTTCCTGCACAACACAATTAGCAAAACAAGCATATATTTGGCATTTTAAGTCCGTTTTTGGTTATTTTAGCTTGTTTTTAAAGGTAAAAGGTATGTGTAACTTTATGCATACTACTATTTGATCCCTCTATATTCTTTTCCTGAAAGAACTATTAACACTAAGAGCAAAATCCATTCTTCCTTCAAAACATACGTTATCTAATTCATCTCGGAATCAAATTTGTAATTTGGTACCACCATCTTTCTCAGTTTATACTCCTACCCCACCTCAAATATTTAAAATAGGATAAAGTTCAATTAAGATGCATCTGAAACATCATGAGGAACAAATCAAAGATTTTTTGAATTACTTAGATGAACTCTCTTTTCACCGCATTGAGAAAATGGAAGAAGGATGTATTAATGATAGAATGATCATACGAAGAAATGGTAACGAACTAAAGACCGAACTTAAGAGAATCCGTACTCAGATTATCAAACTTCAAAAGAAGCAGTTAGGGCAAAAGGATAAGATTGCCTTTGCTCACTACAGAATTTCCAATCTTAAACAAATCATTGAGGAGATCTAAGCTCGTCACCAAACAGATCAGGAAGATCTTTAGGATGTCAACAAACTCTTAGACTATTTATAGCTTTATCCTAGCCACGGGATGTGTGGTATAAATAAAAATGCTTGTCAAATCTTGACTATGTATAGTAAAAAGGCAAGTTGTTTATACAAAGGAATCCCGTTTCGTACCTTATTTCTAGCTTATCTCTCTTTCATCATCATCTCCATCATTTGCATCACTATCTTCGTCTTCATCATTATGAATCATACCATAACCTCTAAGTGCTTAAAATTTAAAAATGAGCATTACTCTTTAAGCATTTTAAACATCACATTTTCTTTTAAAACTTGTGATATCATTCTTACTACGTGTTGTCTTATGTTGATAGAATGCCTCCCAAAAGGACGTCAACATCTGAAACACCAGCCATAACTTTAGCTGCCATCCAGCAACTCATTACTGATGGTATTACCGCCGCTCTGGAAGCACAAGCTGCTACCATGGCAAATGCCGACAATCCCAATAGGAAACACTGGTATAGAGAATTCCTGTAGCAAAAAGAGGAAACTACAAAGAATTCATAAACTGACAACCTTTGTACTTCAATGGCACGAAAGGAGCTGTTGACCTCATCCGTTGGTTCGAACATACTGAATCGGTATTTTCTCGTAGCAAGTGTGCCAAGGAAGTCAGAGTAACATTTGCTACTGGTACTCTAACCAATGATGCCTTGTCTTGGTGGAATGCATACGCCCAACCTATCGGAATAGAACAAGCCAATATGATCCCCTGGACGGATTATAAAAAGGCTCTTGGACCAAATAAGTATTGCCCTCGAATGAAGTCTAAGAAAATGGAGAGAATTTTACAAACTTGGTTGTAAAGGAATGATATCTAAGACTTAAGTTAGGATTTAAGGAATTAGCGTCTTATGTCCAAACTAGGTACCAACTTCTGAGAAAACTTTCAATTATGGAAGCTTTCACGGAGGATTGCCACGAAGCCCCTTGAAGGAAAACGTTACTACTCAAAACACTCAGACTCTGAGGAAGCACCAACATAGCTCACGACTAATGGATCAAATAATAAAGCATGATTCTGTGCAAGAAACCAATAATCATAAACGAAAGTTTGAAGATAAAAGAAACACCATCGACAACAACAACTACCCTAAATATCGCAACAAAAATAACCACTCCAACAATCGCAACAACGACAACTATCAAAATAACACATTAACGATTCACAACCGTAACAATGATACCACCACCAGCAGAATTTTAAAAGACAAGAAACTGTTAGGACTTTCCTGCCAAAAGATACCATGGAAAACCTTCCTGTTGTGTACAGATGCAACCTGCATCACACAGGAGTTATGCACTGTCAAGTGGCGGAATTCTGACCAGAAACTGCTGGAAACAAAAAGATCATCCTCTGAAACCACACTCTTGAGGATACTCAGGTTCGTCACCAGTTACATATGAAGGATCTTCTGAAACCCACTTCATAAGCTCAAAAACCCCAAACACACAAGCTACATCCTTGTATTTGTTGCTTTTATCTAGAACTCCTATCCCTAAGACACGAGCTTAAGTATCAAGCACTCTTAGAGTTCTCGGTGATGTAATATATTTTAAATTTATCCATGAAATAATAAAGGGATTATTTCATTTCATCTTGTTATCTGGTGATATCAAAACTTGACGTCATTTGTTAATTCCATTATGTTCAACTCTGAATACTCCCCTCATACCTTTGAAACACTTATTATTATTGAAATACAATGAAAATGGGCATCATTGCAACTAATATCTTGTTATTCTCATTATCTTTTATGATTTTGAAGAATCATATCATCTCCTAAACATTACCATTTCGATATCATGTTTTTATAAGACGATTTATGATCATCTTATTGAAATGAATTAGGACGCTTCTTCATTTGAATACGAAATTATAAATCTCTGAACTATGAATTTATAAATTCTCAGTTACAAGGAGTTGGACGCTTCTTTTTGTAAGTGATAAATTATAAATAAGTAGACTTAAGTATATAGCATACGTACAAACATGTTTCTTTTAATCCGTTTGTACAAATAATTCCTTTTCTTCACTTAACCATTATCATCATTACCTTCATCATTTGTTCATTTGTATCCCACCTGATTAGAAACTCTCTTATAAATTCATAATCATTCCTTGTCATCTCTCTGACATTAGACTAAATCTCGGGACAAGATTTCTGTAAGGGGTGGAGACTATAACAACAAAATTTTTCATAAATGCAAAAATTAATCTATTTTACTATGATCACAATTGTATGGGAAATTTTTCGCTTTGTTACATTACTTGCATTACCAATATCTCAATATGCAATATAACTTGCATATCTAAAGTAGACAAGCTCACACAACCTATCTATGGCAATCCTATCTTCATATATGTCAAGCAAACATCATAACATGTCAAGCCAATATCATAATATCATTTTTACAAAGTACATTATTCCTATAATGTACTATTCGCAACATTATATCGAAACGGGCTTTAAACCGTTATCGTATACCTCTAAACCCTAATTCCATGAAGGGTTAATATCTAAAGTGAATGTACAAGCTACTAAATCATATGTACAAGTAACATAACATCTCATATGAATATACATTCTCTTCAAAGAAAAGTACAAGTCCTTAAAAGCTCAATGTACAAGTCATTAAGCATGACATCCAAAATTGCCGTTTTACCTCTGTTTTCCTAAGGAATTCTAGTACAAACTTTATTAAGTACAAAGTTAAAAGCAAGTTTTAGAACTTCATTACATTCCATATTCATTCTCATTTCATAAGATTCCATGAAATCAAAACAAGAAACCCTAAACCGATCTAGTTTCTAAACCATAACATGTTTCTTCGTTTTTATCCATTATAAACCTCAACCAACACTCAAATAAGTTAAAATAACTTATTTTACAACATTACTAATCATATACAATCATCATTTCAACATTTCATCTCAATTATACATGAATTAAATCCTAGAAACCCTAAAACAAAACCCTAATCTAGTTCTAACCCTAAAACCTAAAACTAGGCCCTAGTTCAGAATCAGACCAGTCTATAAAACATAGGATCTGGGAAAATCAATAGGTTCTGGGTATTAAGTGAAAACACTAGGTTGTAGCCCTATGTCTTGTGATCATTTTTTCGGTGGAATCAACCCGATTCGACGGTCGGATTGATTAGTTATTAGCAAAAATGGCAAAGGTGTTACAGATTCCTGCAAACCTGTAGTAAAATGGCTTAATTTATTATCTCTAAATTTTTGTATAGTAACCCCCAAATATGTAAAACTAAACGTTGTAGAGGACTCAAATATCTAACAATGTTCACAGGTTTGATCTTCAACGGAGTTACGGTTTGCAAATGACAACCATTTTACCAAGACTAATGTTGGCTGTCCAAAAATAGCCATGTATAAAATTTAAACCATCACCCTAAAAGTCTAGAACCACCTCCACCTTGACCATAAGCCTTCCTTACTCAGACCCTTATCCTCTCCAATCACCCCCTATGTTGTTCTAACCTGGTTATCTAGTTTCTTGGCCTCTAAGGGTCTTCAACACTATAAATAGGGGCACATACTCTTCATTTCAAATCATCCCCTACTTCCTTCTCTATAACTCATCATAGAAGCAATCATTTGCTCAATATGTATTCTAAGAGATCTTAAGAAGTCCCAAGAACAGAAGTGAAGCAAATGAAACCAAGAAAAGAAGCCCGGGAGTCGTTATTCTAGGCGTACGAAGCTAAAAGTCCCGATTTCGACCCGTTTCTAAGCTATAAGCTCAAACCAGGTTCTCTAAGCTTATATTCTGTATTCATGCCGTCATAATGTTCATATGATCATGCTAAAATCATAATATAAAGCTTTGAACTCAAAAACCTATGTGTTTTACCTTTTTGATCTAAAACCGTACACCCGAAACCCTAATTTTATGTTTTTGCTTAATCTATAAGCTAAGCTTGTAAACTATTGTTATAATCTATCCCAATAAGCTTAATTATCATTAAAATAAGTGCTTTGATAAGTCATGAAAGAATTTGAACTTAAAACCCGCGCGTTTTCATTTTAAAACCCTAATATGACCCGTTTTGCTTCCTAGCTTAACGAATCGTTATTTTAAACTTGCGTTGCGTTAAACCTTCATATTTTAGCTTATATTAACAAGCTATAACCTGCTAATATCATTTAGAAACTTAAAATAAGCTTGCATGGCATTTTGGACTTGTTTTGCAAAAGTATTCCATGCAAGGGGTATATATCGTAACTTTCTGAAACTTATAACTAAAAGGACTGAAAATGTCATTTTATCAAAGTTATAACTATAGGGGTCTATTATGTCACTTTTCAAAGTGCAAGGTTTACTTTGTATATCTTTTAAACTTGAAGGACCAAACTCGTAAAAGTGCAAACTCCAAGGGTATATTTTGCCATTTTTCATTCTCAAGGGTCTAAAATGTAACATTTTGAAAAAGTATAAAAACATGTTTAAAACCTTACAAGACATAACTTTAATTAACGCTTCTCGTGCTTATCATTTCCAGATATTGATCAAAACGCTTAAAACCGATTATATCGTATCACAATACTAGGGAGCTTCATATTAAGGGGTTTCATCTTGGTATTACGTTCTGACTGAGTTGTTGGGTTTACGATTTAAAGTGCCCTAGCTCCTTAAACGTTTACTGAATGACTTCTGAATTATGATGGCCCGAACGGTGATACAATAATTCCAAACTTTCCAATCAAACTCATAACAATATTAGACTCTCTGAACCAAAGTTCTAGAGTACAATCTACCTAAGACTTGACATATTTACTCAGGTTGCGTGACGTGGCTGTTTACTATCATTTGCTATATCAACCTTCCTTGTTAAGATTGTAGTTTCATAGTGTGTAAGGTCATCAGCTTTTATTTTGGAATATTTATTACAAATACCTATCAGGTGAGTTCATAGCCTCGCATTTCAATCTTTTTAATGTTTTATAAACCCGCGAGGGGGATACATGCTTAATTGTTTTTAATATACACAAGTACTTAAAACCGATATTGTGAGATTCATAACCTCGCCTTTACTTATTTACATGTTTTATAAACCCGCGAGGGGGATACATGCTTGGTTACAAACTCTTTTATATACTCGTTTATCTTATAACAATGTGATTACTTTTCAAAGACTTAATGAGTTCTAACTCTCACTACTTTTTAATTCTCGTGATACCTTACTATAATCCATGAATGCAATGTTTTCTTAAACTATATGCTATCCTGATAAATTATTGGCCTAGTACCATGAAAATGCCTCTTTGGGTGTATCTACAATATCTCTATATTATCTATTTGGGTAGTATCTCCTAATATCTCTTCAATATCTATTTGGGTAGTATCTCCCAATATTTCTTTAATATCTATTTGGGTAGTATCTCCTAATATTTCTTTAATGTCTCTTTGGGTAGTATCTCCCAATATCTCTTCAAATACCTCTTTGGGTAATATCTCTCAATATCTCTTTATGTGATTCATGAGTTTAGGGTAATAATACTGTTCTCCATGATAATACTGATCTTTATGATAATAATGTTACCGTTTTTTTACTATGATACATTGTTTTGTTACAATGATTACACAAAATAAACGGTGTATAAACAACGTAACCCAATACCACACTATAACGCATTACTATGACACTGCTTTTATAACAATTACTTATGATGACTTGTATTCAACTATTACATTTCAAACCTATGAATTTCACTCAACCATTGTGTTGACTTTTTAGCATGTTTATCTCAGGTAATTGAGCAACTTATGGCATGGAGTGGCATGGACATGAAGATGGCTAAAACTTGTTATCATTCACATTGTATGTAACTAGATTTTGGGACATGCCTTTGTAAAACTCTGATTTTAAATGAATGATAACGTATCTTTTGAACAACGTCTCTTTTGAGTCGTTTTCTTATGTTTATGACTGTTCTTGTACTTTGAAGTAATGACCAGATTAGCTCCGCTCTATATGTAGAATGGTTTGTTTATGCGGTGTTTTCAGCATGAGGTCATACAGACATTTGACGTATTGAAGGTAGTAGTTCTGAAGGGATCGTTGCTATCGTGAACAAACTAGGAAACCTAGGTCGAGACATGAAGAAACTAAAAGAGAATGTTCACGCTATTCAAGTAGGATGCCAAACCTGCGAAGGAGCTTACCTTGATAAAGAATGTCCTCTTAACGAGGAAGTTAATGGAATGGAAGAAGTTAAATATGGAGAATTCAGTCAACCTTTCCCAAACAACAGATATGACGGTAGATTTAAAGGGGGATATGACCAGCCCTCATCAGGAGAAAAGAGACCCAGCCTAACTAAAATAATCAATAAATACATAGAGGAAGCATCTAAGAGACAAGCCAAGCAAGAGGAATGGTTAAAGAAATTTTACCAAAGTACAGAAGCCAACCGAGAAACTCACGACAAAATTATCCAAGGTCTTAAGGGAAAGGTAAAAACATTAGCTAATGAAGTTGAAGGGCGAGCTAACAACAAAAAGTTTTAAGAATGCAAGATAATCTATTTTGAAAATGGATTGCCATTATACACCCCCTTCTATTATTCCCCTGAGGAAATCGAATACTTTTCTGCTAACTCAGGATTTTCTGATAACGAGGAACAAGAAACTGACGATTCAGGAATGGCAGAAGTTGTAGCAGCACTTAAGGCCACACTAAAGAAGAAAAGAGAAGAACCTAAAAAAGTGAAGCAGAATGTAAACTAATATGTTGATCCTTATGAACCCCCAATACCGTTCCCTAGATGATTAAAGCATCACGCAGAGGAAGCATTGGTGCACCAAACTATGGAGAGCTTAAAGAAAATCAAAATAAATCGTCCTTTATTTAAAGAAATTAGGCAAACTGATAATTACGCAAAGCAAATGAAGTACTTGGTAGAAAACAAACCTAGGACTGAAGAAGATAACGAAATAAGAATGAATCCCAGATGCCCAGCTCTTCTTCATAATCATTTGCCCCCTAAGGAACAAGATCCCGAAAGTTTCATTCTCTCTTGTTCTATTGGGAAGTTAGATTTCAAAAATGCCTTAGCAGATTTAGGAGCTAGCATCAGCATCATGCCTTTTTCTATGTATAAATGTTTAGGCATAGGAAAACTCAAACCAATCAATATGTTGCTCGAGATGGCTCATAACACCAAATGCGCGCCTAAGGGAATAGTAAAAAATCTTCTGATAAAATTGACAAATTCATCTTCCCTGTTGATTTTGTTATCCTTGATATGGTTGAGGACATTAGGATGCCCATCATTCTTGGAAGACCCTTGCTAGACACCGCACACACCCAAGTAGATATATTCAGAAAAACCATTTCTCTAGAAGTTGAAAGTAAAAAAGTGATATTCAAAATGAGAACTGGTTTTACTACAACAAATGTTGAATCCGTTCGTTCGATAAAAAGCAAAACATTCATAGAGTATGACAACCTTAAGGAAATTGATTACAGTTTATTCCTATACGATTCTGAATCCTGTGAGTTTAACCGGTTACTTTGTATCGATCCAAATATTTTCTCTTATGAAATAGACATACAGGAATCATACGAAGAAATAGTATACAAGATAACTAATGTGGAAAATGAAAAATACTCGGCACCTCAAGAAAAAAAAGGAACATTGGTGTAGGGAAATTTTGCAAGAAAAGGAAAATGAGCGTCAATATTAGGCATCTTGTAATCCAAGTGGCAACATATGTGATGGAGGAGATTTTTCAATTAACATAGAAAAACATTATTGGGAAAGCAATAATGATAGTAAACGAGAAGAGTTAGAATGGGAAAACCTAAGCTTAAATGATTTGATGAGAATAAGATATGGGAAAGTATGCAAGATGATCGGGGAGAGAATTCTCAAAGATTACTGGAGAGAAAGATTCGGAGATGAAGAAGATGATTTAGAAGAAAACTTGGAAGACCTAGAGGAATGCGGAGAAGATAAAGCAAATACAATATTAGGGGTTATTCATGAAAAATTAAACAACAATTGGTTTAATAATACAAGTGAAGATGAAGACGATTTGGAAGGGATACTAGATTATTTGAAACCAATATCATATGACGGATTCATCGACTTAGATGACGAAGCTTATAACAAGCGAAGGTGCAGATTATTAGGAATGACCTACGAGGAACCAACCCTGATTCTAATCGAGAAAGCTAAAGTCACTCGATACACCGTTGGTCAAGGAGAGACCTAGACAAAGGTTAAGGTATTAGGAGTTGAGAAGATACCAAGAACTAGGGATAATGTTGCTGCAATGAGGGCCAGATTAATGAAAAAAATGGCCCAAGAAGGAAATAACCAAGCAAAGGCGTAGAGCATCTTGAGTCTAACTTAAAGACTCAGTAATAAACAAAAGTGCTTGTCAGGAGACAACCCATCTTTTATTTTTTGCATATTAGTTGGTTTTTGTTGGTTTCTAATTTTGTTTTGCAAGTTTTCGCTACGAAGAAATAGGAATTCGAGGTCTCATTGACTCGTATTCATGTGGTAGTAAGGTTCTGTCTTGGCGTAACCACCTAGGTTACGCTGTGACAGATACTATTACGGCGTAAATTCCTATACTTGTTACGCCGTAACCTTCTTAGTTCAAATATAAAAATTTTAAATCCACATGTTTACGGCATAACCAATACCATGGTTACGCCGCAAACCTTTTCTGAAAACTAAAAATAAGTTTGAAACCTTTTCAAAAACCGTGTATAAGTAAATAAACTTTGTGGGTGTGTTCCCTGTAACCCCTCACGAGACTTCACTCGTCCACTTGGGACACCAAGTGGTTTAAAAGGCTTGTTGCATATGCTAAATGCAACCGTGATTCCTAGGAAAATGAGTTATATTGTAGTGTACATTTATCCATGAACGTTTAATGCTCTTTGTTGTCTAGTGATTTCAGGGGAAACGAGGTTGTTCTATAGACACTTTGCAAGAAGTCAACTCTTGCAATTATCACTCGGAGAAGAGAGCAACACTCAGGGGAGTCTTTGCTTAATTCCTCTCTTATTTTATTATCTTATTTTCCTTATTTATTCAATAGGGACATTGTACAAACTAGTGGGGGGGGGGGGGGTGGGGCGGTTGGGGGGGGGGGGATGGGGAGTAGAATTACACTTTATTTATTGCCTTCGATTTTTTTAGGTTTTCTTTGATAATATGTGCCAATTTATAAAAATTTTAACATGTTTTTTTACTAAACTAGAATAAATCTTTGCCAAGCACATTATTATCCTGTAACTAATTTAGTGAGATTAAGCCTAATATTCTATTTTTATCAATTATACATAAAATCCTCCAAATACATGAAAGTGCCGATAGTATTGTAGACTTTAGAACTTGACCTGTACATCTTGTTAAGACCTAATTGGTTAGTTGAAATAGACAGTTCAAAAAGGCAATATCTTAGGAAATCACCTAAAAAACCTATGTGTGTGTGTGTTTATCAGCTTGTCACACTGACTTGTCGACCTCCCCGTATAAAATCCTAATTGCGCTCACTACCAGTGTAAGATACCCCTAGATCACCTTGTCAAGCCAATCTTGTGTAAACCTATATGTATCGTTACACCATTTTGCCTTAGCCTACCCTGTAGTCTTTATTTTCTTTGTGTGGAAATATCTGGCTATTTAAGTCCATGGTTCGGGGGAATGGGAACGAAAAACTTTATGCGTTCGTGGAAGGCCAATCAGTTATGATCTATAAAGACCCCCATATATCACCATTTTTGACGTTGTTCATCTCAAGTGAAGGGATGTGAGTATAATATCAGATGTTGCAGGGGCAATAATTAAAGATATAAACACTTGTAGCATTTGCATATTTATCATGAAGAAAAAAAGAGGGTGCAACTAAAAAGCCATCCATGTGCTAAAAAATGTAAAGATGATTCAAAATAAAAAAATAGGGCTAGTAGCCCATTATTGCACCAAGCCATCTCAACAAGTATAAAGAATGGAGCTAGTAGCCCATTATTAAAGATCAGGTTTTTGAACTCAGACTTTTGGACCTTAGATGGACAGTAGCTAGTTATGACAACCTTAGTTTACTTTAGACTATTTGTTTTGTGTTTTTATCTTAACAACCATTTTAAAGTGCATCCCATGTCTATCCTTACCCTTTATATCACCCATGTTTCCTTGGAGACTGTTTAGACCCTAATTCTAGTTGGTGGAGACTTGTGTACTTTCCAAGCTTATGATAGAATACATACTATGACTGTGCAATTGAGTGATCACCCCAAAATTAAACACTTAGTTTATTAATGAGAGTTGAGTATTTTTGATCCCCTTTTCGTAAGGTGTTCGGCTCTAATGTTTTCTAGCATGAGTAACTTATAAATTCATTTCTTCAAGTCAAATTGGGGAAATCTTTTTAGGAATTATTCTAAACGGTTTTACTTGAGGTCAAGTAGAAGTCAAGTGGGGAGATATTTGATAACATCAAATAGTTGATACATTTTAATATCAAAATCCCTATAAAAATGCTTACCAGTATGCTATTAATATATGAAAATATTACTTAATTGTTAAAATTCGGTTTTCAGGGACCAAATGAGCATTTTAGCAAAAGACAAGGGATTTGGACAAGAAATGCACTAAAGTAAAGAGTCCAAGGCACTTTACGGCGTAACATCCCCGAAGGATTACGCCGTAACATACTCCAACAAAGGAAATGAGTCATCACACCCTTTACGGCGTAAAGTGTCTCTAAGACTACGCAGCACCATTCAAATCTACAAGAGATGATGTTTCTGACTCAGCGTTTCGGCGTAACATATGGGACAGGGTTACGCCGTAACATCCTTTTATGCATAGAAGATTGGTTGATTACGTAGCAAGATTACGGCGTAACATCCCATAAAGGTTATGTCGTAAACCCTTCAAAGCCTATAAATAGAGCCCTCATCCAGCTCATTCAGCATCACTCACCACCACCACTTCACACACAGTTCTAAGGGGTGAACCAAACCCCTAAGGTTCAAAGCATCTCATCTGGAGGTCCAAGAGAGAAGGCACTAGCATACTTATTGTATTTAATCGTTCATTTCATTCTCTATAAGAATTATGATGATTCAATCCACGTCTTTATTCATTAATTCTTGCATTGCTATTACTATGAGCGGCTAAGCACTCCTAGTGTTGGCCTAACCATGTAGTTAATGTTGTTGTGATTATGATTTCCTGTTTAATTATGGTTCTGTTAGATATCCTTATAGCCTTTCATTGATCCCCATGTTTTGGTAGTATAGAGGGTGGCTTAGATCTTATTAATCCTGATATTAGACTTACCATGTTGAACATAGGATTAGTGGAGTACTAGGGTAGCTTTACATCTATCCCTAGTGTAGGAATTAACCAAATTACCTCCTTTGTCACATTAAATACTTAAAAAGTATGAGAACTCTTTCATAGGGGGTTAATAATTGGTTTAGATTATAGATTGGTCTTAAGAGTAGTTGGGGTTTAACTACTGCAAGCTTGGATGACATGCTCGTGTGATCGTAGGGGAATATGGGATCGCAGAGTAAGCATAGGACCGACCTTAAATGAAAATTCGGGTCTGTCGACTTTAGAACCACTAATGGAACTTATAATTAAACATTGCACAGGAAAATATAATCATAGTATTGGTAATGAAATAGGTAGGTTAGCACGCCTTTCTCCCTAATATCTTCTATCTATTTATTTTATTGCATTTACTTTTCTATAATTCTTAAAATTAATCTAAAAACCATTTTCTAACGTGACAATAATCAAATTAAACTATTTAACCTTAGCTTTAGGGATGACCTTGGATTTACCAAGCTACTGCATTACATTCGACCGGGTTCTCTGCTCGTTAGTGCATGTATCGGTAAACAAGTTTTATAAATTTAAAACTTGGTAAAGATATATTTAAAACAAAATACGAATCAAGTTTTTGGCGTCGCTGGCAGGGAGCTAAAATTAGTTATAATTTGAATTTCTGTATATATTTCGTAAGTATGTTCTGCTAGTTTCTATTGTTAATTTTCAATCGATAACCTCACTATGGAAGCAAGTATCTAGCATGACTCGAGGAAAAAGACAGGCACCGGCCGTGGTTTAAACCAAAAATTAGAGGCAAATTTGAATTTCAAATAAAAAGTCAATTCATATGCGGGAAAAGAAGGGATGGACTACCTTTTCCGAAAACAAGAACGATGATGCCCATGTGCATGTGGAACAAGTTTTAGACATCGTCAGCTTATTTAACATACCCGGTGTATCACACGATGCTGTCATTCTGCTCGTCTTCCCTATTACTTTGACTGGAGCTGCTAAGAGATGGCTGGACAGACTTCCCCCAGGAACCGTTGATTCTTGGGATCTCCTTAAAAAGGCCTTTATCCAAAGGTGCTGTCCACCATCAAGAACTGCCAAACAACTTGAGGAAATCCGCAACTTCAAGCAAGAAGGAGACGAGACATTATACCATACTTGGGAACTGTATAATGACCTTCTGTATAAATGCCCCACTCATGACATCAATAACCATCAGAAGGTAAACATCTTCTATAACGGTTTAGGGGCTTTGAACCGCTAATTGATTGACTTATAAGGGCCAATTCTTGGCATGACACCTGACCAAGCATTAACGGCGATTCAGACTATGGCCGACCACTCCTAAAAGTGGCATGTATAACAACCCAGAATTTTCATCAAATGCAAAATCAATCTATTTTAATATGATTACAATTGTACGGGAAATTTGTTGCTTTGTTACATTACTTTTCAATTATAGTCAAACCCAATATCTCAATATGCATATAACTTGCATATCTAAAGTAGGCAAGCTCACACAACCTATCTATGCAATTCCTATCTTCTATATATGTCAAGTCAAAACAGTCATAACGATGTCAAGCCAATATCATAATATCGATTATTTACAAAGTACATTATTCAATAATGTTACCATTCGCAACATATAATATCGATAACGGGCTTTTAAACCGTTAATCGATACCTCTAAACCCCTAAATTCCATGAATGGTTAATATCTAAAGTGAATGTACAAGCTACTAAATCATATGTACAAGTAATATAACATCTCATATGAATATACATTCTCTTCAAAGAAAAGTACAAGTCCTTAAAAGCTCAATGTACAAGTCATTAAGCATGACATCCAAAATTGCCGTTTTACCTCTGTTTTCCTAAGGAAGTTTTTATGCTAATAGTAGGTGTACAATGTATAATCATTAAGTACAAGTATTAAAAGCAAGTAAAGAACTTACATTTAGACATTCCATATTCCATTCTCATTTCATAAAGATCCATGATAATCAAAACAAGAAAACCCTAAACCCGATTCTAGTTTTTTCTAAACCACAAAACATGTTTCTTTCTTCTTCCGTTTATATCCATAAAAACCTCAACCAACACTCAAATAAGTTAAAATAACTTATTTTACAACATTACTAATCATATACAATCATCATTTCAACATTTCATCTCAATTATACATGAATTAAATCCTAGAAACCCTAAAACAAAACCCTAATCTAGTTCTAACCCTAAAACCTAAAACCTAGGCCCTAGTTTTAGAAAGCGGATCACTCTATAAACAAAAGATCTAGGGCAAATCAATAGGTTCTGGTATAGTGAAAACACTAGGGTTTGTAGCCCTATTCTTTGATCATTTATTGCCGTGGAATCAACCCGATTCGACGTCAGATGAATTAGTTATAGCCGAAATGGCAAAGGTGCACAGATTCTGCCCACCTGTAGTAAATGGCTATTATCTCTAAATTTTTATATAGTAACCCCCAAATATGAAAAACTAAACGTTGTAGAGGACTCAAATATCTAACAATGCTCACTGGTTTGAGCTTAAACAGAGTTACGGTTTGCAAATGGCAACCATTTTACCAGACTGTATGTTGGCGCACTAAAAATAAGTCATGTATAAATCAAACCAAACACCCCTAAAACGTCTAGAACCACCTTCACCTTGCATCATAGCCTTCTTTAATCAGCCCCTAGCCTCTCCACATCACCCCTCATGTGTCCTAACCTGGTTATCAAAGTTTCTTGGCCTCTAAGGGTCATCAACACTATAAATAGGGGCACATACTCTTCATTTCAAATCATCCCCCACTTCCTCCTCTATAACCCATCATAGCAGCAATACTTTGCTCAATATGTATTCTAAGAGATCTTAAGAAGTCCCAAGAACAGAAGTGAAGCAAAAGAAACCAAGAAAAGAAGCCCGGGAGTCGTTATTCTAGGCGTACAAAGCTAAAAGTCCTAATTTCGACCCGTTTCCAAGCTATAAGCTCAAACCCAGGTTTCTCTAAGCATATTATTTATGTATTTCATTCGTCATAATGTTCATATGATCATGCTAAAATCATAATATAAAGCTTTGAACTCAAAAACCTATGTGTTTTACCTTTTTGATCCAAAATCGTACACCCGAAACCCTAATTTTATGTTTTTGCTTATTCTATAAGCTAAGCTTGTAAACTATTGTTATAATCTATCCCAATAAGCTTAATTATCATTAAAATAAGTGCTTTGATAAGTCATGAAATAGTTTGAACTTAAAACACGCGCGTTTTCATTTTAAAACCCTAATATGACCCGTTTTGCTTCCTAGCTTAACGAATCGTTATTTTAAACTTGCGTTGCGTTAAACCTTCATATTTTAGCTTATATTAACAAGCTATAACATGCTAATATCATTTAGAAACTTTAAATAAGCTTGCATGGCACTTTGGACTTGTTTTGCAAAAGTATTCCATGCAAGGGGTATATATCGTAACTTTCTGAAACTTATAATTAAAAGGACTGAAAATGTCATTTTATCAAAGTTATAGCTATAGGGGTCTATCATGTCACTTTTCAAAGTGCAAGGTTGACTTTGTATATCTTTTAAACAAGAAGGACCAAACTCGTAAAAGTGTAAACTCCAAGGGTATATTTTGCCATTTTTCATTCTCAAGGGTCTAAAATGTAACATTTTGAAAAAGTATAAAAACATGTTTATAACCTTACAAGACATAACTTTAATTAACGCTTCTCGTGCTTATCATTTCTAGATATTGATCAAAACGCTTAAAACCGATTATATCGTATCACAATACTAGGGAGCTTCATATTAAGGGGTTTCATCTTGGTATTATGTTCTGACTGAGTTGTTGGGTTTACGATTTAAAGTGCCCTAACTCCTCAAAGGTTAACTGAATGACTTCTGAATTATGATGGCCTGAACGGTGATACAATAATTCTAAACTTTCCAATCAAACTCATAACCAATGTTGCAAAAATGCCGCCTAGGCGGAATCGGTCATTAAACGCCTTGATTTTTACTAATTGGCCTAAAAATCGGTCTGGTAAAAAATCGGTCAAAAATCGGATTAATCGGTCAAAATCGGAATAAATAATGAAAAAATCGGATCACTTGAAATATTTGAAGTTTTGAACTTTGAAATACCATGCTTATCTTATACATATTATATCTAAAATTATAATTTTGTATATAAAAAATCCAATCCGATTAATCCCCGCATAACCGATTAATCGCTAGGCGCTACCCGACTGCTCCGGGAGCGCCTAACGATTTTTGCAACCTTGCTCATAACAATATTAGACTCTCTAAACCAAAGTTCTAGAGTACAATCTACCTAAGACTTGACATATTTACTCAGGTTGCGTGACGTGGCTGTTTACTATCATTTGCTATATCACCCTTAACCTGATTACAGATTGTGATAAGGTCGTCAGCTTTCATTTTGGAATATTTATTACAACTACCTATCAGGTGAGTTCATAGCCTCGCATTTCAATCTTTTGAATGTTTTATAAACCCGCGAAGGGGATACATGCTTAATTGTTTTTAATATACACAAGTACTTAAAACCGATATTGTGAGATTCATAACCTCTCGCCTTTAACATTATTTTACATGTTTTTATAAACCGCTCCGAGGGATACATGCTTGGTTACAAACCTCTTTTATATATCTCGTTTATCTTATAACAATGTGATTACTTTACAAAGACTTATGAAGATTCATAACCTCACAAACTTTATAATCCTTGATACCTACTATAAACCATGAATGCAAGTGTTTTCTAAACTATATGCTATCCTGATATATTATTGCCTAAGTACATGAAAATGCCTCTTTGGGTAGTATCTCCCAATATCTCTTTAATATCTATTTGGGTAATATCTCCCAATATCTCTTCAATATCTATTTGGGTAGTATCTCCCAATATTTCTTTAATATCTATTTGGGTAGTATCTCCCAATATTTCTTTAATGTCTCTTTGGGTAGTATCTCCCAATATCTCTTCAAATACCTCTTTGGGTAATATCTCTCAATATCTCTTTAATATCTCTTTATGTGATTCATGAGTTTAGGGTAATAATACTGTTCTCCATGATAATACTGATCTCTATGATAATAATGTTACCATTTTTCCATGATAATTGTATTCGTTACAATTATTACAAATAACGGGTGTATAACAACGTAACCCCATACCACACTATATAAACGCATTACTAGACACTGCTTTTATAACAAACATTACTTATGATGACTTGTATTCAACCAATTACATTCAAACTATGAATGTCACTAAACCATTTGTGTATTACTTTTTAGCATGTTTACTCAGGTAATTGAGCAACTTATGGCATGAGTGGCATGGACATGAGGATTGGATAAATACTTGGTTATCATTTCACTTATATGTAACTAGATTTAGGGACATGCCTTGTAAAAACTCTGAATTAAATGAATGATAACGTATCTTTTGAACACGTCTCTTTTGAGTCGTTTTCTATTGATTAGGACTGTTTAGTACTATGAAGTATATACCCCAGATTATCTTCCGCTGCTATAAGTAAAAAAGAAGGGTGCATATCACAATATAAATTGACCACAACAAGCTAGCAATTAAGAAATTCCCTAAGGAAAGGGGAGGGGCCTTAAAGATAAATAAATATAGAATAACTCTAATTCACCCTGGAAAGTATGATCACCTGGGGTCGTTTCCCCAACGACTTGTGAAATTGAAACCTTGCTTTAGCTTGGATTGTGATTTGAATGAGAGAAAAGATATTTTTTAGTTTATATAACTATTAACAATTAAAATGAACAATTAAAATCTATTAAACACTTAAACAAATTAACGGGAGCAATTAAAAGCGACAAATAAGCAAATACACTAAAATTAACTCCTAAAAATGTAAACTAAATTTCTAAACCTAAATTAGGACAAAAGAAAATTTTAAGAAAAAGAAAAACATTTTTTTGTTTATTTTTGAATTTATTATGAATTAAAAACTATTTTAATCTAATTAAATCCTAAAAAAAAGCAAATTAAGTACTAAAAAGTTAGAAAAATGATTTTTAAACTTAGAAAAGTCTAAAATAACATAAAAACTCAGGAAACTATTTTTAACTATTTTTAAAATTAAAATCCTATTTTTAAACTTAAAATTAAAGGCTCAAAAATGAAAATTAAAATCTAAAAGGTGTAAAAATGATTTTACTGGATGTAAACCTAAAAGTAATTTTTATAAAACTAAAAACTATTTTTTTGTAATTTTCTGAAACTTTTTTCTATTTTTTATTGATTTTTTAATTTTTAAACCTACGAAAAATCCTAGAAAATAAACTAATAATGGAAAAATTCTCAAAAAAATCAAGAAAAGTCTAAATCCTAATAAAGAACACACGAAAAATTAAAAGAGTAACACAGCTTAAAGAATAAGCTCAAAAAGCATATGAATAAGCTACGGCTTATTATTTAAAAAGGAAATGAAAATGTGTACAAGTATTTAATAAAAGGAAAAGATAATGGATGAGCTATTGTAGTAAAGTGTTAAGGCGTGTGTGTTGTGTGTGGGAGGTCGTGGGTTCGAGGTAGGCATACACCCTTTTTACTTTTTTTATATTTTGCAAAACTAAAAACACAAAGTTGTAAATTAAGCTATTTTAAGCAACTTTAATAAAGACAACATAAGCTCATACTCAATAATAAGCTTAAAAACAGTTTATGAAGCTACTGTTACAGTAAGTAGCTTTTTGAGGTTCAAAAAGCTAATTTTACTAAAAAGCTTGTACTAGCTTTAATATAAGCTCATTTTTGAAAACAAAAGATGTTCTAAGAAGCTGATGATGTGCTTATTCTAATTATGACAAGAAAACTAAGCTGAAAACTCTGAAAGACACCTAAATCCTAGGATCAAAAGGGCAAACTCAGGATGCAATGCAAATAGCTATAAAACTTAATAAGCTAAAAGGCTAAATAAGCTAAAATGGATCTTAAGCTTTTGAAGACTTAATCAACTACCTATAAGCTAAGTATTTAAACCATAAAATCTACTACTAACAGCTAAGAATCTAGAATTAAAAACTACTTAGCATTGACTACTGTTTTTGATTTTCTTCAAGATTTTTGAAAACTTTTAAGCTAAATGTATTTAAGCAAATAAGCTAGTAAATGAAAACTAAGACTTGATTTAACTTAAGCTATGTCTAATCTATATTTAACTTGAATTTAAAAACCTAAATCTTAAAATTATAAGCTAAAATGAATCAAAAAAGGGCAGCAGTAGTAACCTAGTGTTACTACTGCTGATGCATTTAGCTAAGAGTAAAAACAAAGATGCAGGGTACCTTAGTAGTAACCACTGCACTTGACAGACTCAACTAGAGTGTGTGAACACAAATTAAGCACTATCTAAGCCTAGAAAGGTTTGGATTAAATTTTCACAAGCTAAGTAAACTAGAGAAAATGCCCTGGTGCTGAGATGAAAATAGTAAGCCTCAAATTGAATAAAAGCTTAAACTAATGATTCAAAATAACTCAAAACCTAATCAAATATGCTGATTCATCTAACCAAAAGGAAATCACTAAGTCACATTGACTTTTGGTGGTCAAACAAAGCTAAACCAAACACCCCTTTAGGATTTAACAGATTTTATAAATCATTAGAATCTAAGATCTAATTATCAAAACCTTATCACCAGATCTTAAACAGCTTATTTTAAACTTAATGAACATAAATCAACAACTGATTAAGCTAAGTTTTAGGATCTACAACTATGCTACTATATTTTTGGATTTTTATGTTTTTATGACTGATTTTAAGAAAAACTAAGCTATAGCAAGATCTAAACTAATTTAAGCAAAAACAGATAATCAAATGCACTTAATAAGCACTAGTAAAGAGTAATAAGCACTAATAAGCAAACATATTAAGCAATTAAGCAGTTTACACTAATAAGCACTTATTTAACTTGGAATTAAAGGACAAAAAGAAGTTAAATGAAAACTAACCTTCAGCTTTCAGCTAAACAGAAGCTATGGCTCAATTGAGCTTAATCAACAGCTCTGGCTTATTTAAAATAAGCCAGTAAAGGTCCTTGGGAGTCCTTCCACAATTGACTCCCCTTCCATAAGCTCACAAGTCCAAAAGCAAAGGTTATAAGGTTTTAAGCTGTTTTTAAGAGTTAAAGTATGATTAAGGTAAGTTTAAGCTCAATTACTAGCTTATAGACTAGTAAGAGCTTGTATGAGCTTATTAGAACAGTAGCTTAACATTTGAGAAGAATTGAAAACTTATGAGTGAAAAAAAAAGTGCTTATGACAGATTATTTAAGAGCAAAAATAGATTTCTTTAAAGTAAAACTTGATTACATTATCAAAAGAAAATTACAACTGAATTTTAAAGGAAATAAGCTAATTTAAGCTAAAATCTACTAAGCTACTACTCAAAACTACTAGATGGTGAATGTGTGTGAAGTGTGTTGCTGTTTTAAAGCCTTGGACTGAACAATTCTAGGCCTTCCTTGCTGCCCACGCTCCTTTTGATCTTGCTTGTACAATCAATCAATCATTGGAGGATGATTATGAGCCGTTGGATCACTCCTTGGAATTCACACGGATTGCCAGCGTGGCAATCCGTTGTGAAGCCTTGTGTTAGTTGCGTGAGTGATCCAAGAGTGAAAATCCATCATCCTTGTGCTTCTTGCCATAGCCACGTATGATTCTTGTTTGGAGATAAGCTAATAATAGTACTTGTTTTTTAGTAATCTAACCATAGGCATCATGATGTAGACCACATTGGATTGACAAATCACCCTTACAATGAGAAAAAACCCTTTGTTTTTACTGCAAGGTGAATCGAGGAAGACGGTGAATAGTAACACCCTTTGGCGCCCTTTTTATAACTAAAACGGGTAAAAACATTTTAAACTTTGGAGTAGTTGCACTTTCAGTCCCTGTGGTTGTTTATCTTATTTGTAGTATAAAAGGACTTTTGTAAATGGCATGAATGGCCCTTGTGGTTTTATAAAAGGGGTATTGGGCTAGGGTAATGGGCTTTTAACTTGGGCCTTTGAATCCGGGTAGGGTTTTTAAGGGGTTTAAGGCCCATTAAGCCTTAGGGACCAATATGGTTACTTTCTAAGACTATGGAAGGGTTTGATTTGAAAACATTTTGAGTTTTTTGTCATTTTAATGGTTACTTTGATGACCCAATAGTGACTAGAGTTAACTTTCTTTGGCTTGCTTAGAATCTTTGGCTTTCTCTTGTACTCCTTCTGATTCCGTGTCCTTGATTGCCCGTTTTTTAACGTTCTCATGTGCTTTTTGATTTATATCCATACATCTGCAACACTACAAGAACACAAAAACAAGTATATTTAAATTGCACATTTTAAGTATGTTTTAGTCCATTTAGGGTCATTTTTGGTGCTAACTACAGATATGTGTATTTTAACAAACCTTTCAAAATTTCCCAAACTAAAACGATGCGATTCCTCACGCATATTAACATTGCCTTTAAAACCAAATACTTCGAAACTTTATCCCCAAACTAAACCATTGAAAAGAAGCAAAGATTTTGTGAGAGAGTTAAGGTATCAACAAGTTATAAAACACCGATTTCCTCCCCATTTTTAAAAAGTTTGTTTTTATTTTATGATTTTTTCTTGATATATAAACCAAACTACAACCTTATTCATGTGTTGACATAAATGTAATTGTTTCATATACCACATGGTAACTTTAAGGATCATAGAACAAAAAGCACAATTAAGTGTCTTAAAAGATAAATTCGTCATTCCTGATTTTTCACTTTTCCCATGCTAAAGCTAAAAAAAAATCACAACCGTTAGTACGAGCTGAAGATGCAAAGACTACTTACAAATTAACAACTTGTGAATTTCTCTCCCGACACATATTACATATTTAAGTTGTGTTGCTCAAATTAATTTAAACATTAAATCCACAATTTAGATCGGGAGTTGTAAATCCGAACCAAGCTTTACCACATGGACTTTTAGGCTAATATGTTAACACTTAGTAAATCACAACTCAAAGGCAAACAAAAACCTCCTTACGCTAAGACAATCGTTGGTTTTCACACCTGTTGCACCATGAATGACTTTCTTCTCTAGCATCCCACCGTCATCGGGTAAGTGCTAAGGTTGTTTGATACCCCACCTCCGAGAATAATAATCGAGACCGCAGAACTTCCGATAAAAAGCCTTGTGAACTTTTGCAAACCTTAGTTCTCAAAAGAATACCTTGGTTTAAGAGAATGAAACTTTACAATTTATTTCTAACATTGCAACATTATATATTATTATTTACATTATTAGGCTAAGGAACTGGTAATCACTTTTTCATTTCGGACGACACATCGGCCTCACCTCCGACAAAGACTCTTACTTATTATGATACCAACCCTAAATATACATCCTCCACCCTTTCTTTCGATGTCACATCGGGAGCGAACCGACAAATACCCATGTACTTTATTGCGATGGAGTTTGTATATTAATTATTAACACTAAGGATTTATAACTTGCATCCTTTTTATTCACCAACTACACATTTTTTTTTAATAATTATTAATTCAACACATTATTTTTGCAAATAGAAAAATTTCGTTTTAGAAAACCAAAGTATAAACTTGAACTAAAATTCTTATTTATCAACGACGTTGACTTCATCGTCGATAAAGCTTTTCTTCCTCTGAATTGTTGAGATTAGACCTCTAAGAGCAAACACTAAATTTGTAAAAAAATTAAAGAGAACACGTATAATTAATCATTTTAAGAACTCCGGGGAAGAAAAACCACAAGTTATTCTTATAAGCCTTTAAGTTTTTCCAAATTAAACCTGTTATATGCATCCTAATTCGTAATCAACACTATCATCTCCTTATTCCTTTGCAATTTAAAATCTCTAATAAAGAGATTCGCAAATACTTTAAGCCCTATATAAAAATCCAACTCGTCATATTTAAAACTACTTCTGAGATATCAGCAAGTCTTCATTTACTAATGATTTCAAGTCTAGCATGTTTAAAGTCTACATGAGACTAGCACAAACTATCATCATTAATTGTTAAGGGAGAAAACTAGAACTCTACACGTTCGATCGGGTCAAAAATTACTTCTTATTCTTACCAACGGAAAACCTACATTCGTGTCTTTAACACTTATTTTATTTTTTATTTTTCTTTTAAACTACTAATATTTTTATTCCTTTTTTTTACTACAAATAAGAACTTAAAAATTTAAAAATTTTGCTATTTTTGCGGGAAAACGGGTACGTGAGAACAAAACAATAAGCAAGCAACATCAAATTGATAGATTCCCTCCCCAAACTAAAACGAAACATTGTCCTCAATGTTTAAAGTCGGGTTCTACGAAAATCTAAGCCGTTTATGAATTATGCAAAGATAAACGTTAATCGATAATGATGAAAGGATACCGGATCTCCCCAAACTAATTTCAAACAAAGGGTAGGAAGCTCGAGTGAAACGGGATACAACACCGGACACGAGAGGCTTCAGAAATTGTTAGGCTAATCCTGCAAAAATCACAACAAACAACAAACAACAAGAAACCGGAAGAGAATAGCCACAACACATCACAACACATTATTTAAGAAAATAGAAAGAAAATGGATAAGCATGGGGTGAACTTCCACGAAGCAGCTTGTTTTTGGTCACCGAGTCACAAGCTCGACTCGATCCCTGGATTTAATTGTCTTTAGGGAAAGTTTGGAGATCCGGGATAACCAATAGTGGTGTATCCCCTCCATAGTAATGCTTAAGACGGTGGCAGTTGACTTTGAAATTTGAACCATCAGGATGAGACAATTTGGCTGTGCCATAAGGAAAAACTTCGGTAATAGTGAAAGGACCGGACCATCGGGACTTGAGCTTTCCGGAGAAAATCTTTAATCGGGAGTTGAAAAGTAAGACTTGATCACCAACATTGAAGATTCGATTCTTGATCTTTGAGTCGTGAAGTTTCTTCGTCTTCTCCTTGTAGATTAATGAATTCTCATAAGCTTGATCTCTAAGCTCGTTAAGTTCGTTAAGTTGGAGCTTTCGATGATCACCCGCGGTCTTGAGATCGAAATTAGCATGCTTAAGAGCCCAATATGCCTTGTGTTCTAATTCAACTGGTAAATGACACAATTTTCCATAAACTAGCTTGTAGGGCGTGCATCCGATTAAAGTCTTGTAAGCAGTTTAAAATGGCCACAATGCATCATCTAACTTGTCTGACCATGAGGCACGGTTTTCTCCTACCGTCCTTTCTAAGATTCTTTTAAGTCCATGATTCGTCACCTCGACTTGACCACTAGTTTGAGGGTGGTAAGCGGTAGAAAGACGATGTGTGACACCATATTTAGACATAACTCTATCAAACTTGTCGTTACAAAAATGGGTCCCACGATCGCTTATGATAGCTCTCGGTGCACCGAATCAGGAGAAAAGGGATTTCAAAAATTTGACAACTACTCTAGCATCGTTGGTGGGGAGCGCCTTGGCTTCAACCCATTTGGAAAGATAATCGACTGCTACAAGGATATATTTGTTTCCCCTAGATGACGGAAAAGGTCCAATAAATCAATGCCCTATACATCGAAAATTTCATAAACTTGGATCGCATTTTGAGGCATCTCATCTCGATGTGAAATTTTGCCTTGTCTTTGACATGTATCACAAGATTTGATCAATTCGTAGGCATCTTTATAAATCATAGGCCAAAAGAAACCGGCATCAAATACTTTCCGAGCGGTAATATTTGCACTATGATGGCCCTCGGTGGGTCCTTCATGACAAGCTTTGAGGATTTCAAGAGCTTCTTGGCCAGATACACACCTACGGATGATTTGATCTGCACATATTCGAAAGAGATAGGGATCATCCCAAAAGTAATGCTTTACATCTTTGAAAAACTTCTTCTTTTGTTGAGTTGACATTCCTTTGATTGGAAAATTCCCCGCGTGGTAATTTGCTATATCGGCAAACCACGGGGTACTTTGATGAGAAGTCACCGTATTCAATGTTTCAAGAGGAAAGGTTTCGTTAATCTCCTTAGGATCAAAAACATTCTCATATGGGTTTTCAAGACGAGAGAGGTGATCGGTTGCATAGTTTTTAGCACCTTTGGTATCAATCACTTTGAAATCGAATTCTTGAAGAAGTAAAACCCATCTAAGCAATCTTGCTTTGGCGTCTTTCTTATTGAAGAGGTATTTTAAAGTGTAATGGTCCGTGTAAACAACACTCTTATTCATGATAAGATATGATCGAAATTTCTTAAAAGCGTATACTACTGCAAGCATCTCTTTTTCCGTTGTTGTATAACTTGTTTCTGCTTCGGTCATTATCTTGCTCGTGTAATGAATCGGTCTGAAATGCTTCTCAATCCTTTGCCCTAGAACCGCACCTATTGCATAATCACTTGCGTCGTACATGAGTTCAAAAGGTTGGTCCCAATTTGGAGCAATAAGAATTGGAGCTTTGGTTAATTTCTTTTTTAGAGTCTGAAAGGCTTGAATGCAGTCTCCCGAAAAGATAAACGGGGTGTTTTTCTTAAGAAGGTGGGTCATGGGTCGAGAATTCTTTGAAAAATCTTTGATGAATCTTCGGTAAAAACCAGCATGCCCGAGAAAACTTCGAATACCCTTAATGGTAGTTAGGTGAGGTAGCTTAGAAATCACATCGATCTTGGCTTTGTCGACTTCAATTCCTTTCTTCGAGATCTTATGTCCTAATACGATACCTTCTTTAACCATGAAATGGCTTTTTTCCCAATTTAGAGCTAAGTTAGTGTCTTTACACCGTTTAAGCATTTTATCTAGATTGGTGAGGCAGTAGAAAAAGAATTTCCATAAACCGAGAAATCGTCCATGAACACTTCCATTATTTTTTCGATCATGTCATGGAAGATTGCCATCATACACCTTTGAAACGTGCCTGGTGCATTGCATAAACCAAAAGGCATGCGGCGATAAGCAAACATTCTGTATGGGCAGGTGAATGTGGTCTTTTCTTGGTTATTTGGATCCATAGGAATTTGGAAATAACCCGAGAAACCGTCGAGGAAATAATAGTACTCATTTCCTGCGAGTCTCTCAAGCATTTGATCCATGAACGGCAAAGGAAAATGGTCTTTTCTTGTAGCTTCATTCAACTTACGATAATCTATACATACTCTCCATCCTGTTACAAGTCTTGTCGGCACTAATTCATTATCATCATTGGTTACTACGGTCATTCCTCCTTTCTTTGGTAAACAGTATACTGGGCTCACCCAAGGACTGTCCGAGATTGGGTAGATCAATCTAGCGTCAAGAAGTTTTTCAACCTCTTTTTTAATGACATCATGGATCTTTGGATTAACCCTTCTCTGATGTTAGACTGAAGGTTCATAATCCTCTTCCAAAAGAATCTTATGAGAACAAAATTCCAGGTTTATACCCTTTATGTCAGAAAGTTTCTAAGCAATGGCTTGTTTTTGGGATTTAAGAACCTTTATGAGAGCGGTCTTCTCATCATCACTCAAATCTTTGGCAATTATAACAGGCAACTTGTTGTTATCTGCTAAAAATGCGTATTCGAGATGAGGTGGTAAGTCCTTAAGTTCAACCTCGGGAGGTTCATTCTTTGGTTCATAAGAAATAGCATATTCGATTGAAGACTTCTTTGGTTCAACTATTTTAAGGTCTCTTCGAATTTCCGGTAAATAATCTCCTTGGTGCGGCGGAGGAGGTAATGGATCACTATTGAGAAATGCTTCGAGAATTAAAATATCACCCTCCGGATCATAGTACGTAGCATCAATTTCCGTTGAAATAGGCTCGTCATCGATAGCTATGAAAGCATCGGCTTCTTCGAAAAGGAGAAAATCACTTTCCTCGAAAGGAGTGAGTGTCGGAGAAGAATTTGAAACAATCGGATCGAAATATGGAGAAGGATTGCCATATGCAACTGAGTCGGAAAAATCTAAGACTTCTTGTGAGTATTCTTCACACGTGACATCAATGAGATCAACTTTCTTCAATGATTCGAAATTGTTGTACGAAATAGAAGGCGTATCACCACATTTAAGGGTCAAAGATTGATCATCGTTTCTAAGCGTTATCTCTCCTTCATACACATCAATTAAAGCATGAGCCGTCCTAAGAAAAGGTCTCCCGAGTATCAACGGTACTCGAGGATCGGCTATGAAATCAAGAACAACAAAATCGGCCGGAAAGTAGAACTTTCCTACCTTGACAAAAACATTCTCGGCTACACCGGTTGGTTTGGAAATTGTTCGGTCGGCTAATTCTAACACCATTTTAGTATCATTTAGGCCCGGGAGTCCAAGCTTTTTCCAAATGGAAAGAGGCATGAGATTTATGCTAGCACCTAAATCGGCTAGGGCTAAGCAATTATCAAACTTCGAAAAATCACATGGAATAAGAAATCGACCGGGGTCACCTAGCTTCTCCAGAAGCTTTTTGAGGACAACCGTGCTATAATTTTCATTCAAAGGTGTCTTGGTTAACTCGATTAACTTGTCTTTGTTATTAAGCATCTTTTTGAACATTGGAGCAAATTTAGTCATATGGATGAGAGCATCTGCAAAACTTAGCTCAAGGTGAAGATTGTGAAAAATTTCCATAAAATTGGAAGCTAGGATATCATCCTTTTCATGAATCTTTTCTTTTGCAAGTCTTGAAGGGTAAGGTAAACTAGGTTTGGTCTTTTGAACAAAAGAAGGCTCATTAATTAATTCTTTATCTTTTCCTAGGTCTTGGACCAATGGAGGTTAGATGTCTTTGGTGCTAGGTAGCTCCGTATCCTTTATCACCTCACTTTCCTTTTCCACCACCGGCGGTGGAATTGGAGGTCCATCATATGAGGCACCACTTCGTGTGGTAATTGCCTTGGCTTCATTCCTAGGGTTTGGAATGGTATTGCTTGGTAAAGAACGTGAACTTGAAGCTTGGTTGGTATGATAGTTTTGCATAAAACTTAGCATCATGTTTTGAAAATCATCTTGCTTCTTTTGAGAATCATTGTAAACCCTTTGAAAATCCTTTTGGTTTCTTTAAAAATGATCCAACTTCATTTGCAAATTATTCATGTTAACATCATTAGCCTTAGCATAACTTTCAAAATCCATTTTAGAAACACCTTGAATTTGTGAAACAGGAGGTAAAGCTTGATTAACTAAAGGTTGATCTGTTGGTGGTTGGTATGGTGGGGTTTGATAAACTGCTCCTTGATTGTTTTGACGGTTTTGGTTAAAATTGCATCCACGGTTTTGATTTGAATTGAAATTGTTTCCTTGATATCGGCTTTGGTTTCCTTGGTTGTTTTGAACATTTGGTTGATTAAAACCGGGTGGTCTCATTTGATTTGCCAAATTAGGAAGATTTCTTTGAACAAAGTTGCCCATGACGGCGGTTTGTTGGAATTGATGAATGTTATCATGAAAAACGGGAAATTCATTTCTTGTTAACGAACAATGGTTGAAATTATGGTTTGAACCACATGTAACACAAACTTCCTCGACTACTTTGATGGTAGCAGGAGTCGTAACATTCTTTTCACTAATCATCTTTTCTAATCGGCTCATTCTAATATCCATTTTGAAGCGGCTAATTGTTGAATATCGAAAGAATTATTAAAAGGTGAAGAATTAGAAAGAGGAGCATCCGTACTCACTCTTGAATCATTAGCACGACTTCTTGAGTAACGAACTTTTGACTTTCTTTCAATAATCGCTAATCCTTATTGAGGCATCTTGTCTAAAAAATTGCCACCCGCGACGGAATCTACGGCATCTGATCGTTGAACTCAAAGAATTGTAAAAATATCGAGTTGGTGTAGTTCCGAAAAGCCATGTGAGGACATTGACGAAGATCCTTTAAAAAACTTCCCTTGCTTCATTGAAGGTTGCGTTTGGTTTTTGGAAAAAAGATATGATCTCTATCCGATAGTAAGATGGTTTTTGAGTGAAAATTGATTTTATGAATTTGCAACAGGTCGCCCATTGAGAATTATCTTAGGAGGTTCCTTTTCTAACCATCTCGCTTCACCGTCCAGAGAGAAAGGAAAAAAGCAAAAGCTTTATTCGACAGTGTTCGAACTTCGGGATGTCCTAAACTTGAAGTGACTTTGTAAAAAAATCGAAGGTGATTATGAGGTCTTGTCTACATTAAACTTATTTGCTTTGCACTTAGATTGATGTAATAGGTTGTTTAAGCTCGAAATTGTTTGCATTTATCGGTGGAACAACTATTGCATCTTCGTATCCCTCGATGGGAGCTTGTAGCATTTGAGCCATGGTACGATTGTCGGCCATTGGAACAATGTTTTGATCGACAATTGGTTCTTCTAAATCAAAATTTTCAACAACAACCGGAGGAGTTTGTTGTTGTGCGACGTACTTCCGTGATTGCGAACGATGCGCATAAAAAAGAAAAACCTAAACAAAAAGAAAAAACTTTACACTAATTTTTTTTTTTTTGGATTTTTGAATATTTATTAACAACAAATTTTAACGATTACACGGAAGAGACTTAAACCAAATAATCAACTACTTCACGGTAGCTCTCAAAAATTGCTTTTCAAGGTGAGCCGTACTTCGTAGAGACACAAATGGCAAGTGTTAACTTATTCGATTTGAACCAACAAGTTCACCGGATTGATTATATAATACCATCCGTTGAGAGAATTATATTGAGATCTTTACCGAATTGGTACTTTAAATTCTTTAATAAAAATGGAAGATTTTTTTTCTATTTTGAGTTTTCTATATTGTTATCTTATACTTATATCTAAATAGAAAAGGAAAATGTTTTTTATTTTTTTACTTTTTTATATTTTAGATTTTTTTTTGATTTTTTTAGAATTATAAAACAAAAAATGAAACTTTCGAGGGCGAAAGGATCTTCAAACCAAATAAACTAAAAACGAAGGAATCTTAAAGCCCTTAGTCACCTCACGCCCAAAAACTGGTTGTGATAGTTTTAATACACTATAAAATATATATACTAATATAACCTTAAGAGCAATTAAGAAAATTCCCTAAGGAAAATTCACTCTCAAAAATATATATAATATAATATATAATACGTATATTTAACCGGATAAATATGATCACCCGGTCGTTTCCCCCAAACGACTAGTAAATTAAACCTCGTTAAGCTTGGATTTTGATTTTGAATAAGAAATAGAATGAATTAAGATGATCTATGACTGCTAATAAAAGCAACAATTAAAATTGAAAATTAAAGGTAATTTAAACAATTAAACAAATACGGAAAACAAATAAAACGCGACAATTAAGCAAATAGACTAAAATTAAACCCTAAAATTTCAAGCTAAGTTTCTAAACCTAAATTAGGATAAAAGAAAATTTTAAGAAAAATTATTTTTGAATTTTTTTATTAATTAAAAACTATTTAATTCTAATTAAATCCTAAAAAAATAAAGAATTGCAAGTAATTGAAATTATATTTTTCCTAGATAAAACAAAGAAAAAGAAAATTTTAGAAAGAAAAATCACTATTTTTGGGTTTTTAGATTTAAAGATATGAATTTTCTAAGATATAAACTAATTAAAAACTTTAAAAGTAATAAAACTATTAAAAATAAAATCCTAAAAATTTTATAAAAATTATACTAAATAAAGAAAATATGCAGAAATTTTATAAAAATAAAAGCCCTAATTTTTATTCTTTTTATAAACTTTATTTAAACTACTTAAAAGCTAAACCCTAATTTCAATTAAAACTAATTAAAATTATTAAACAACAATTTAACTCTAACTAGGGACCTAACTATCAAATCCCTAAGGACTAAATAGAAGACTAACTTTCTAACAGGAACTAACTGAAAAAACTTTAAATATTGCAAACACCCTTGAGACCAAGCCCTACTTCAAACTAATCCTTTTTTAGGCCTTAAAAATTAGATTGAAACTAAAAAGTGCTTTTCAGCAAAAACTTAAAGAAGCAAAGTTATAAAATAAGCTGAGGTGAACAATTTTAACAAAAACACTTAGGGCTGAAATCCACTAATAAGCTCTTAAAGAGCTTATCTTTAAGCTGATTACAGAAACAAGGGCTTTCCCTTTGTTTTTACTAATTAAGCTATAAAAAGATCAAAATAAGATCCAAATTGCAAAACAAAAGATGTTCTAATTAGCCTTATAAACTTCATAAGCTTATTCAGAAAAAAGATAGAGCTAGGAACCTTTTAAGCTACTGAAAAATGCTCATAGAAACAAGCAAACACTGAGATTAAGCCATATAGAACAAAACATTAAGCTTAAAAACTCCAATAAGCATTCTAGACTAAGAGCTTTATGAGAAACTTATGCAAATACTATAAACTATCTATTAATGCAAAAAAAACAAATTACCTTTAAGCTAAAATTAACAATTTAAGAAACTATCTTAATTACCTACTTTTTTAATTTTTGGCTGACAAACTGTTTTTAAAAAGCAAAAAGTAAGCAGCAAATAGATTTGGAAAGAAATTTAAAGCTAAAAAAAACCTATCTTAGCAATAACTAATCTAAATCCTACATTAAATCAAGAACTAAAACCTATGATTACCTAACTTGAACTTAGGCCAAAAAGTGACAGCAGAACTAAATGTTCCCTTGTGGCAGCACTTTGCAACAAGCACAAAACCAAAAGTGCAGCAGGTTACCTAAGGTTTCCGCACTTGGACACCCTCTTAGAGTGGAAACAACACAATGCAATCAATTCAAATCCCTATAGGCTTAGATCCCAATTTTTCCCACAAACAAAAAGATAAGGGTGAATTGCCCCTGGTGGGCAGAAGCAAGCAAATAGGACCATAACTTTTTTAATTTTGCAACTAATCTTAAAAAAAACCTATTCCTACTGATTTATGAATGAAATCCAAGCTAACGTCAAATCAAAGCACAAAACCTTCTGACTTTATGAGGTCGAAAGTAGCTAATGGCCATATCCCAAAGCACCCCATTAAACTGACAGATTTAGAATACTTATGATTTTGAAAACTAATCCACTCCTTAAATGACATATACTACTACTAATATCAAGCTTAACAAACATATTTCAACAATTTATTAACTAAAGTTATTAGATTCTACACAAGCTACTAATATATTTTAGTTTTTTAAAAGCTTATATAACAAATATATAAAACTAGATCTAACTAAGGAGAACAAATAACAATAACTACTATGATTAATAAGCTAAAAAAAACACAATTAAGCACTTAATAAGCATACTGAATAAGCAAATAAGCATAGAAAGCTAATAGAAAATTATTTAAAGCTAGAATAAAGGCTTAAATAGAGAATTACAAGGCACCTCTACTAAACAAGAGGACACTAAGGGCAGCTTACAAGCTCCCACTAATTAATAAGCTAGGTAAAAGTCCTTGTATCCTTCCCTTTAACCCCCTTCCATTAGCTTAAATCCATTATGCATAGGTAAAGGTTACTTTTAACTGATTTTAGGAATTTTAAGTAAATTTAAGTCTAATTACTCACTTGCATCTTTAAGATGAAAGAGCTTATATGATCTTGTTGAACTTTTAGCTTTACTTCAAATAAGAAAGACTGAAGATTATGAATTTTAACAAAAGAGCTTTTGAGAGATTAAAAACAACTGAATTTCATTAATAAAAAGATTGATTACAATACTTAAAAGGAAAGTTACAAGGTTTTAAAAGGAAAATTAAGCTAAAAAGGAAAATTAAGCTAAAACTTAAATCTAAAATCTACTCTCTACTTCCTACGTGTGTGAGTGTGTGATAGTGAGGCCTTTTTATAGGCTGTAGAGAAGCTTCTAGGCCTAAAAATCCTATCCCCACCCCTCCTTTATCTCACAATCAATTCCCAATCATTGGACATAAGACCTTTGATCATTTTGTGTGTTACTAAGGATTGCCAGCGTGTAATTCCTTTGATGTGACCTTGTGTTACTTCTCTGAGTGATCCAAGAGTAAATCCCACTTCTCCCTTGTGCTTTTCTTGCTCTGACGTGGCTATTGCTGAGTACCAATATTTGCCTCTTGATTTGACGGATTTAACCCTTCCATTGTTTCTTAGTGACTAATGAATTTACTTTCCGTACCCTTATTTAGAAAGCCCTTCGTTTAGTGAATGTGTAAAACATTGACGACTGAATATGTTTTAGGTTTGGGCGCCCAAATATAACTGAAAGGTAATTCAGTTGTAACTTTGGGGAAATTGCAAATATGGCCCTTGTGTTTTATTTTTCTCTTTTGTAGTATAAAACAGGTTTGGAAAATTACAAGATTGGTCCCTTGGTTTATGAAAAGGGGTAAATGGGCTAACGGATTGGCTTAGATCCGGTGTTGGCCCATTAGGAGTGAGGGGTTTATTTTTGGATTTTTTGAAACTTTGAGGGTAATAATGATTTATTTTTGAGTTTTTCTTTTAGGTTACTTTTATTGACCAAATTGACAGTAGTTGACTTTCTAGGCTTACTTCTGGCTTTTGTTTCACAATCTTCGTACTCGGTCCGTGCTTTGCTGTTTTTGAGTTTTCTTGCTTATTTCTGATATATCCGTACCTGCAACACACAAAACACAAGTACAAGCATATTTTTGTCATTTTTGGTCTATTTTGGGTTTATTTAGACTATTTTTAAGCATAAATAGATATGTGTATTTTACACTTATCATCAATCTTGTTATCTTTGACTTGGCTATTACCTTGATGTGTGATTAACAAGGTTTTCCAAATTTCTATTGCCGTATTACACATGAAAATTCTTTCATATTCTTTCATAGGTAAAGCGTTGTAAATAACCATTTTAGCTTCGTTATTTTTCGCAAGTCTTTTCTTAAGATCATCATTTTATTTTTCAAAAGGGACAACCTCATCTAGTTTGGTTTCCGGATTGTTTTTAATGGGTTAAAAATCACCGTTAGTAATAACATGCCAAAGATCAAGATCTTTTAATTTCACATACGTTCAAATATATTTTTCCATACTTAAAGCAGCGCTTTCGAAAAGTGGTGTCTTTGCATCGATTGCCCTTCTAGATATTTTTCTGAATCCATAGATCGATCCAAGCAATAAAATACAATATATTTTAAAAATCTTGAGTGACCTCGGCTTCTGATACCAACTGTGGAAACTAGAAGGGTGGTTAAATAGTTTACCGGTTAATTTGTGTTTTAAAACTTTGTTTATAAAACGTTTGATTCGAGTATATGTGATATCAACCAACAATATGAACAACCAATATATCTAATCTACTTACAATTCAATCACAATACAAATAATAAATAATAAACTTAAATAAAAGATAAGGGATAGAACGATCAAACTACAACACCGAGAATTATAGTGGTTCAGTTACGAAGCTCTTCTTTGCCCTACTCCACTCCCCGAGTATCCAACTCGAGATTTCACTATGTCAACAAGCTCCTTTCAGGCGGAGAAAACCGTTACACGTCGCTTATATTGTTTTTCGACACTAAGCTAAATGTCGAGTCCTGATCTTAGCTAGAACCAATCTACCACTTCACTAATGTATTTTGAGGACTAAAATACTAACCAACACACGATCCCTTCTTCTTCTTTTGAGGTAGGGAATCGTTGAGAAGTGTACTCTAATTGAATAAACACCAAGTATGCAGTCCAGTACTATCCTTCTTCTCATCACTACAATAATCATTCAACAGTTGGAAAAATGGTGTTTCGTAGTCGAATAAGTTGGTTTCTATCCTGAAGATTTCAGTAATTTTATGTTCATCATCATTATTAGCTTTCTCAAGATCAAAAAATCCCTCATTAGTAACTACTTCTTGAGTATAAACTTTTTTCCAAAAATCCCATAAAGCTTTCTTGGTGAATGGATCCATCATCATATGGTTAGCAAATTTCGAAGCCAACGATTTTTCAAACATAGTATTGGTCAGATCCCTCTTTGCTTTAGTCCTCACAACATTACAAGTACGAGAAGGCGGGTAATATTTCCCAAACAATTTGTCAGTCAAATCCACCCAAGTAGTAATCGAGCCTTTAAATTCATCAAACCATTTGCTTGCATTTCTAACTAATGAGATTAGGAAAACAGCGTGCCTAAGTCGTTCATGATTTACATTGGGCAAGTCAATAGGGTCAACAATTTTAAGGAAGTATTTGATATGTTTGACCGCGTCTTCCCTATTAGTTCCACTAAAGGCATTTTCATGCAAATCATCAAGGAATCTTCCTTTTAGTTAAGCAGCTTTACCATTAACCGTAATGCTTGTGATCCCTAAATAATAATTTGCTCGGTTTTTAGTCACGAATTCTTCCATGGCTGTTTTTGTCTTAATTTTTGCCATTACCTCTTCAATCTACTCACTCTGATTAGTATAATCTGTAAAAAAAGGTAAAAATATTAGCAGGATTTGCTCAGAAGAAAGATAATACAGAAAATCAAGCTCGGAAATCAAATAGTAAGAATCTATTTTTGCTGTTATATCAGATGAACGATACGCCGTATTCAATTTATCTGAATATGTCGTATTAGTCTGCTGAATGAGATATGCTGTATTGGTTAAGAAAGTTAGATACGTCGTATTTAATTTATCTGAATACACTGTATCGGGTTATCGACCAGAACAGTGTTCAGAAAACAATAAAGCAAACAAAACAAATACACAAGCAAACAATAATAAATAAATATACAGAATTTTACTCTAATCTAAATTACACTTATTCTAGGGGTTAAGTTAATCTAAGGTTAAAACCAAAATATTAAATAAAAATAAAGATTACACAACTTCACTTTCTGGCAACGGCGCCAAAAACTTGACGTGTCATTGTAGTTTAGGTATTACTTATTTATCACGTTTTACATTTATATTTTGCCGACTATACCTAAAACAACACTAACGAGCAGTATACCCGATCAGATGTAGCTTCGTTGGTAAGTAGGGTGTCGATCACTAGGAGCGAGAGCGTTAATCTTTTAGTTTTATCAATATTTTGGTTAACTAAATTAAGTCAATTTAAACTATGTTAATTTTAATCTATGTTAAACCTAGTTCTAATGAATAAGGGGGTTTCAGTCTGAGAGACTGGCACAGGTTTGGTGGTGAGTTAAATCAATTTAAAACACAATAACACACACAAGCAGATAATCAAAAGATAGAAGAGTGGTCTAGCCAATTATAAGAAAATTGTATTAACTATGATTAATCCAATTAAAATGCAGGTTTGTTTATTTTAGTGCAATGAGTGCTTATTTCTAGGCGGCATATCATTCCAAGATTTAGGAGGTACTTCTTCCTAAAACCTAGACATGCAGAATTCTGTCACAATTAAACATTTCCACATAAAACATCCTATTTGCTTATTATAATCTATCTTAGGAGATTAGTAATTGTGATCTTTTTAAACCCTAGCTCATGGAGACTTTAACCACTTATTGCATAACGTCTATTTATATACTAGTAGTTCACTGTTTAAGTCTTTACCAAAGGAAGCAGAATGCTATACTAGGTCGCCTGCTAGACTAACTTATTCCCTTAAGCGATTAGTAAAGATAGGTTAATATTTGTGATCCTATTATTCTAGATATATAAATTGCGGATATGGAGATACATTCTGGCATCTAGCTAGCTATATATTTTGCATTCCTAGATCCAGTTGAATGATGGGCCGCATACTTAAGCACATAAACAAGTATGAATTGATAAACATAATCAACAATCAACGATAAATTAAGCAATCGATATAAACAAACTAAGCATTTAAATCTTCATAAGCATGGCTAATACCCAAGGGTATTAGCCCTTAACCATTGTAATTAATACAAGAATAATAATCAAATCAACCAAGGTAAACTAACCAAGTTAAATGAATGATGCCAAAAATTAAATGATTATTAAAGTATAAGTGATTACAAGGTGTTTCCTATGGAATTAGAAGCTTTGCTTAACCTCTTCTGCTCTTCTTGTCTTCTGAAAATCAACTTTTGTGGTTAGGGTATCGAAAATACAATCAAGCACACTTAAAACTCGTTTTTAGGTTTTCTATTTATAGTGTCTGGAATAGGGTCGATACGCCGTATTGGTCAAAGTCAATACGGCGTATAGAGAGTTTCTTGGAGTAGGGACCACGTTCAATATCTTCCAAATGCTTCGTATATAATAATTCTTGGATACTGCGTATAGTAGCTCCTGGATACGGCGTATAGGTCTTTGTTCTTCATGGTTTCTTGTGAAGTGCAGGCACAGATACGTCGTATCTTCCTTGATGGATACGTTGTATAGTCAGTCAAAATAGTTTCTTCAGATTTCTTTGTTTTAGCTCCATAATGCGTGCCTTTTAGCTAATCTTCACAAAGTACTCCATAATTACCGCAAATCTCAAATATAAACGATTAAGTACTAATTCATGCAATAATTATATAAAATGGGTAAGAAACATGGGATAAATAATGCTATCAAAGTGATGTTATTTGATGTCATCAAAGCTTCAAACTTTTCCTTTAAAAATCATAAGTAGGTTATTATAGGTTTGTTTTGTTGCTTATTTGTGGTTATATCAGCTTATTATAACTCTTATTTGTTGCTTATATTGTCGTGGTTCAAAAAAGAAGGAAACCTGCAGTTTAAGTGTCTTTTTGAAAAAAGAACACAAGGACAGAAAGTACAGGCAGTTTATGTTTGTTCTTGCGATTAAAGTCTCGAAGTTTACAGGTTTTGGCGGTTTAAACATGCGATTTAAGAAGAAGTATTCAAGCGGTTTAACGTTCTGACATGCGGTTTAACAGGCTATGTACGCGGTTTACAGGGTTTAACAGGCGGAATAAGTTTTAAAGTCACGCGGTTTATGCTTACATTCTCGCGGTTTAACCACATACCGAGTTAACTTACTAAGTCAACTCGGTAATTACCGAGTCAACCAAATGAAAAAGAAAGATGAGAAGAAGAAGAACAGACTAAAAAGAAATTTAAGCATCACCTAAAACCCATCTCAAACACAAATAAATCCATCACTAACCTAATCTTATCGTCACAATTCTAACTCATTCAAAATCATCCAAAACAAACCTCATCTCCAAACAACAAAGACTCGAATAACATATAAAGATCTCAAGCTGCTTTTTCATGTGTATTTTTGAGATACTCTCAGACCATAAAAGATCTATACAATGAAAAAGGAAACTTCATCATAGATCTGTGAGAAAGGAGTTCTCTTTGTTGTTCAAAAATAAAGAATGACTAATAACCATTATGTATTTTTAATCTTTGTTTCGTTTAAAGATAACATATACAACAAAGCTCTTATACACTTTCCTTCTTTTGAATGAAACACAAATCAATTAAACCTGCCCGAGACCCTACAAAGGATCTTGGAGCCGAGAGTCTTGGTTCTTCTTTTGAGGGTTTATGCTACTTGGAAACGATGTTATAATTTCGGGTTTATTGTGAGTCAGTTTGAAGAAGTAGAAAATCAAACGTGCATTTTGTTTGGTGATTTAATTTGCAAAATAACAAGACAAGAGTGTTTTTATATGATTACAAAGATATGATTGTGATGTTGGATTATCAAATGTAGATGGATGTAAGAGGCGTGGGATTTGATGTGTAAGAATGGAATGGGAAAAATGGTGGTGGATGTTTTCTATCAAAAGTGATTAGGTTAAATGAGGAAAATTAGGGTTGTATTAATATATAATGTTGGTTTTGGGTTGGATGAATAACTACTCAAGTTATATTGTGTTATGGGACACGACATTGGATTGATATTTAAGTACAAGATCCAAAAAATTTAAGCTTAATTCTTATAATCTGAATTTTTGATCTTATGTGCTAAATATTTAGTGCTAGTAGTTGGTTAATGATTATAATCGGTGTTTATAATGACAAAGTGACAATTTATTAAGTGACGAGACTAGGATCGATCTTCATAAAGAATCATTAGAACTTAAATTTTAAAGGCTAGATTCGGTATGTAATTTCGAAGTGACTACAGAGTTGATTAGGTATCACTTATTTGATATTGAAGTTGTATTTCTCGAGGGCGAGTACTTATTTTATCTTGAAGTTGGGGTTGGATGGATGCATGACTGTTAGGAACAAGAAAAGTCTCGGTCACTTCCAATATTAACTAGTCAAAGCCCGTAGTTAG
>BQNB010014418.1:0-11427 GCA_026074375.1 Tanacetum coccineum
CTGATATTGATGAAAACAGATGACATTTTAAGCATTTTAAAGACCTTTAAGCTAAAACCAAGGAGAGTTAAGCACTCAATAATAAGCTATTTAAACTACTAAAGTGAAAGATTTATAGAAAACTTAAATAGAACTAAGACTGTGCTATAACTAAGTATATTAAGCCATATAAAAACTAAATAAGCACAAACAAAAAGCAATAAGTAAGCAATAAGCATAATATAAGCAAAACAGTCATCTAATATAGAAAATGAGCTTATAAAAGAAAAATGAAGAGTGCCTTCTTGCCCCAGCTAAACAGGGACTGAAATGCTCTTTAGAGAGCTTATCTATAGCTCCAGCTTATCTAATGATAAGCTGGTAAAGTCCAATAAGCTCATCCATGTCTAGCTTATCATCCAAAAGCTTAAATCCCATTTCCATATAAGTCAAGGTATAATTCACTAAACCAGATGATCAAATAGCTTATACAAGCTTATTTAAACTTTATATAAGTATTTGAGACTGATATGAGCTTATTTAATCAATTTAAAGCATAAAAGTAAATTGCAAGGTAAATAACATGAATTTAAATGAAACTTAAATTTTATTAAACAAACTAAGTTACAATGCTTATAAAAAGGAAATACAATTAATTGAAAGACAATTAAAATAAGTTGTTCTACACTACACTAAATTACCCTACTCCTAGATGATTTGCCCTGTGTGATCCTTCCCCTATTTATAGCTGTATGATGAAGCTTCTAGGCTATCAGGAGCGTCTTGAGCTTTAGATCTTAGCCATCCATATCAAACCGCCTCATAACCTAATGATCTTATCCCTTCATTCTTCTACATGTCACATCAACCAATGATTAGACTCCAGATTGCCAGCGTGGTATTGGAGTGCGTTAGAGGGTGTCAGGTTTCTAGAAACAAAGGAGTGTGTGAGGGTGAATGGATTTAGCCCTGGTGTAAAAATGGGAGGGAAATGGAAACATGAAAGAGATGTATAATAAATCGTTTATATGATTGGGGCGTTGACCCTCTCTTTACAAGTTTGACCAGGGTACGGGTTAAAAGAGATTTGGGCTTTGTTTTCTAGTTGTTGGGCCGGGTAAGGGTTTTATAAGAAAAAGATTTAACAAAAGTTAAGGTTATAAAGGGGTTTGTTAGGTTTAGGACTAACAGTGTAATTCTATAAGGACTAACGGTGCAATTGTTTTAGGGTTTCATTTAGGATAAAGGTTCAATGGGATTGGATTTTGGATAAATTTACCTTCGGCTTTGATTTCTTGTACTCTTTCCATTCCCGTGCTCGGTTTTGTCTGTTTTGCTTTGTTTTTTTGTCTTTTTGTGCAAACGAATACAATGCATTTTTCTGTATTTATTGGTCATTATTGGTCTTTTTAGCTCGTTTTATTAGGTAAAAGGTATGTGTATTTAAGCACATACCGTGTCTCAACCTAAAACTGAGAAGAAAACAGTTAAGCCTAGTATTGCTAAGATAGAGTTTGTCAAACCTAAGCAACAAGAGAAAACTGCTAGGAAAAATGCTAAACAAGTTGAGCAACATAGGCAAAACACTCACAGTCCAAGAGGCAATCAAAGAAATTGGAACAATATGATGTCTCAAAGACTAGGAAGCAATTTTGAGATGTTTAATAAGGCATGTTATGTGTGTGGAAGCTTTGATCATTTGCAAGTTGATTGCAATTACCATCAAAAACAGTTTCAAAATCAAAGGATGGTAAAACCTGTTTGGAACAATGCTCAAAGGGTGAATCATCAAAATTTTGCTAAAAAGACTCACCCCTGTACTAAAAAGAACTTAGTTCCAAGAGTAGTACTAATGAAGTCAGGTTTAGTATCAATTAATACTGCTAGACAAAATATTTCAAAAACAACAGTATTGTTTAATACTGCTAGACAAGTTAATACTGCTCACTCAAAAACAACAGTGAATGCTGCTAGACCAATGTCATATCTTTCTAAAATAGCACATTCAACTGTTAAAATACCCATTCATAAAAACACAGCATTTAAAAACAATAATATTAATCAAAGGGGTAAAAATCTTAATACTGCTAGGCCAAAAGCAGTAGTTAATGATGTTAAGGGAAATAATGATAATGTTGTTAAGGCCTCAACTTGTTGGGTTTGGAAACCAAAGACTAAAGTTTTAGACCATGTTTCTAAACATAACAGTGCATCAATCACCCTAAACAAGTTTGATTATATTGATGCACAAGGTAGATCCAAGTCAGTGATGGCTTGGAACTGATTTTCTTATCTAATGTGTAGGTCAATCCACAAATAGATTTACAGGATCAAGGAGTGATTAATAGTGGATGCTCAAGGCACATGACAGGGAACATGTCCTATCTTACAGACTATGAAGAGATAGATGGAGGATATGTTGCTTTTGGAGGGAACCTCAAAGGAGGGAAAATCACAAGAAAAGGTACCATTAAAACTGGTAATCTAGATTTTGAAAATGTGTATTTTGTGAGAGAGTTAAAATTTAATCTCTTTAGTGTCTCACAAATGTGTGATAAAAATAATAGTGTTCTTTTTAATGACACTGAATGTATTGTTTTATCTCCAAACTTTAAGTTAATTGATGAAAGTCAAGTTTTACTTAGAGTTCCTAGAAAGAACAATATGTATAGTGTTGATTTAAAGAACATAGTTCCTAAAGGAGGTTTAACTTTCCTTTTTGCAAAAGCCACATCTAATGAATTTAAATTTGGCATAGAAGGCTAGGTCTCTTAAATTTTAAAACCATGAATAAATTAGTTAGGGGAAATCTTGTAAGAGGTTTACCTTCCAAAGTTTTAAAAAATGATCAAACCTGTATTACTTGTCAAAAGGGAAAGTAGCACAGAGTCTCTTGTAAGTCTAAACCAGAGAACTCAATCGGTCTTCCTTTACATTTGTTGCATATGGACATGTTTAGTCTAACATTTGTAAAAAGCCTTATGAAAAAAAATGTATTGCCTAGTTGTCACAGATGATTACAGTAGGTTTACATGGTTCTTCAAATTCTAGTCTACTAAGGATGAGACTAGTGGCATTCTTAAGTCCTTTATAACTGGGATAGAAAATCTAGTAGATTACAAGGTTAAGATGATTAGATGTGATAATGGAACTAAGTTCAAAAATAGAGAAATGAATTAGTTTTGTTAAATGAAGGGTATTTTGAGACAATTTAGTGTAGCTAGAACTCCTCAACAAAATGGAGTTGTTGAGAGGAGGAATAGGACACTAATTGAGGTTGCTAGGACTATGCTAGCTGATTCTAAATTGCCAACTACTTTTTGGGCAGAAGCAGTTAATACTGCTTGCTATGTGCAAAATAGAGTATTAGTAGTTAAGCCTCATAACAAGACCCCATATGAACTTTTTCATGGTAGAACACCAACTTTAAGTTTTATGAGACCATTTGGGTGTCCTGTTACTATTCTTAATACCATAGATCACTTAGGCAAATTTGATGGTAAGGCTGATGAAGGTTTCTTCCTTGGATACTCTTTGCATAGGTAAAAGCCTTTAAAGTATTCAAAGTAGAACAGGATAGTGGAAAAAAATTACATATTAAGGTTCAGTGAGAATATACACCTAATGCTGTAGGTAGTGACCAAATTGGCTATTTGATAATGATGCTCTAAACAGAACAATGAAATTATGAACCAATTGTTGCAGGTACACAGTCTAATGATAATGCATGTCAAGCTAGAAAGGAGACAAAACCTATCAAGGATTAAATTTTGCTACCATTATGGACTGCTGATTCGCCATTTTCCCAAGATCCAAAGAGTTCTCATGATGATGGATCCAAACCTTCAAGTGATGATGGAAAGAAGGTTGATGAAGATCCAAGAAAAGAAAGTGAATGTAATGATCAAGAGAAGGAAGATAATGTTAACAACACTAACAATGTTAATGTTGCTGGCACAAATGAGGTTAATGCTGTTGGTGGAAAAACAAGCATTGAACTTCCATATGATCCAAATATGCCTGCTTTGGAAGATGATAGCATATTTGACTTCACAAGAGATGATGAAGATGATGGTATAGTGGCTGACATGAACAATTTGGATAGCTACAATCTAAGTCAGTCCTAACAACTACAAGAATTCATAAAGATCCCCAATTTTCCCCTCTTGATCAAGTGATTGGAAGAATGCAATCAGCTACACAAACAAGACAGATGTTAAAGAATTTGAAGGAACATGAATTTGTTAGTACTATTCAACAAAGAACCTAAACCGATAAAGACTGCTAAACTTCTTGGTTTGCCTCTTTTAATCACAGAAGAACTAAAAAGGTAATTCATGCATTGAAGGATCCAAGCTGGATGGAGGCTATGCAAGAAGAGCTTCTACAATTCAATTTACAAAAAGTTTGGACTTTAGTGGATTTACCTAATGGAAAAAGAGTTATAGGCTCTAAATGGGTTTTCCAGAATAAAAAGGATGAACGGGGAATTATGATAGAGAAATAAAGCACTGATTTGCGGTCTGCTCAAGGATACACACAAGAAGAAAGGATTGACTATGATGAAGGTCTTTGCCCATGTTGCAAGAATTGAAGCAATGAGGCTATTTTTAGCTTAAACTTCATTTAAGAGATTTTGTGGTATCCAAATGGATGTAAAAAGTGTTTTTCTCTATGGGAAGATTGAAGAAGAGGTGTATGTATATCAACCATCAAGATTTGAAGATCTACACTTTCCTGATAGAGTATACAATGTAGAAAAAGCACTGTATGGACTACATCAAGCTCCTAGAGCTTGGTATGAAAACCTGTCACATTTTTTAAATTAACAAATCTTTAGACAATAGGTTTCAAAGAGGGACAATTGACAAAACCTTATTCATCAAAAGGCACAAAGGTGATATTTTGCTGGTCCAAGTTTTAGTGGAATGATAGTCATCTTTGGCTCAGACAAATGAAAAGGAGATATGCAATATTGAGAAGTTATTGGATGTGAAATTTCCAGATGAGTTCTATGGGAAAGACTTACATCTCTTCTTGGGATTACATGTGCAACAGAATAAGGTGCATATTATTTAGTCCAAGATAAATATGTTGTTGAAATTTTAAAGAAATTTAAGTTTATAGAAGTCAAGAATGCAAGCACACTAATGGAAACTCAAAATCCTCGGCTCAAGGATGAAAATGGTGAAGAAGTGGATGTTTATATGTATAGGTCAATGATTGGTTCATTGATGTATCTTACATCTTCAAGACCTGACATCATGTTTGTAGTGTGTGCATGTGCTAGATACCAAGTCAATCCAAAGGTTTCACATCTTCATGCTGTGAAAAGGATTTTTAGGTACTTAAAAGGTCAACCAAAATTGGGCCTTTGGTATCCAAAAGATTCTTCTTTTGATTTGGTAGCATACACTGATAGTGATTATGCTGGAGCAAGCTTGGATAGGAAGTCTATAACAAGATGTTGTCAATTCCTTGGGTGTAGATTAATATCATGGCAGTGCAAGAAACAGACAGTGGTTGCAAATTCTACAATAGAAGCTGAGTATGTGGCTGCTTAAAGTTGTTGTGGACAAGTGCTTTAGATTCAGAATCAACTACTTGATTATGGGTACAATTTTATGCATACCAAGATCTTTATTGACAATAACAGTACTATTTGCATAATTAAAAATCATGTTTTTCATTAAAAAAACAAAGCATACAGAGATCCGACATCAATTTATTAGAGATTTCAATGAAAAGAAATTGATTCAAATGGTTAAAATCCATACTAACAAGAATGTTGCAGATTTGCTTACAAAAGCTTTTGATGTAAGTATATTTCAATATTTGATTGTTAGTATTGGAATGATGAACCATGAAAATGCAGCCCAACCTCTTCCCCATAAGTACTTTTTGTCTCCCTTAGTACCTTAAAACTAACTAAATACGTTGGGAATAAATCTTCATCAAGAGTTAATACTGCTAAGGTATAACTAACAGTACTAATGGAGTTAGTACTGCTAGTACAAACTTAGTACTGCCAGTGTTAGTTAATACTGCTAGAAGAAAAGTTAATACTGTTGATGGTTAATGCTGCTGACTTAAAGATAAGGATGCAAAGAGATAAATATGGAATGTATATCTTATATATTTTATGAAGATTCGTATATGATTATAATTGTAATTGACCCTAAAAGTTCGGTAGTTATCTTGTAAATGACTCCTTGTGGTGTATAAAAGGAGATCCTAGGTTACGGGTTTAGATATACTTAAGAGAGAAATATACATCTTAGAGAAAGAACATTGTAATAGCTTCAAGGTTGTAACCCTAGTACTAAGCAAGAGTACTCGTATTATTGTTCTAATAATATTGAAGCATGTTGTGTTTTATTCATTGTTCATTGTTTGGTACTGTTCCATTGATTAATACTTCTAGAGTATTGAAGTGTAGATTCCGCATACACTTTGATATACAAACAAAGTCTCAAGCATTGTTATTTTAGATTCATCCAAGGTAACATACTTTTTACAAGGTAAAGAATCTATCAAGGCTTAGGATCAACAAGTGGTATCAGAGCCTGTGCTTTGAGAAACTGTAAAATCATAAATGACATATAATATCAGGGATTAAAACTAATCTGGAGGTTGTGTAAAATGAAAAAGATGTAAAACCATATTATTAGAGATAAAGGTGAAAGAGATGGGAAGATGTGTGTGCTAGAGAGAGAACACACACACACTTTTACAAAAGTGAACTTCACCCCTCCATGGAAGTATGAAGGGGGTATTTATAGTCCTAGTGACACACAACTATCGTAGCTTGTCATTATTAGTCCTTATGTGTCACGCTATAAATAAACTAATGTAATTTCGTGTTTGTCACCATATTTTAAGGCTAACAGAAACTTTGATCTAGAAGTAATGGAGTTCGAGAATAAACAGAACAATGCTTTGGCTAAGCTTTCCATGCTCAAACTCGAGGAATATGAGATGTAGGAGATCAGGATTAAACAGTATTTTTAGATTCAGAATTATGCTCTATGGGAAGTCATAAAGAATAGGAATTCATGGGTACCTATTCCTATAACATCACCACCAGAAGAAACTGGTACATCAACAACAATAAAGATGACTTTGCTTGCTACTATTGAAGAAAAGACATGTAAAAAGAATGATGTAAAGGCAAAAAGTCTACTACTCATGGCACTGCCCAATGAACATCAACTTACCTTCGACCAGTATGTTGATGCTCAATCAATGTTTGCTGCAATTAAAGCTCGATTTGGAGGCAATGAAGCAACAAAGAAGACACAAGAGGCTCTGTTAAAACAACAGTATGAAAACTTTAGTGCTTCAAGCTCAGAATCACTTGATTATATCTTTATTAGGCTTCAAAAGCTTGTTAGTAGATTGGAAATTCTAGGTGTGGTTACTCCTCCAGAAGATCTAAATATAAAAAATTTAAGGAGCTTACCTTCTGAATGGGATACACATGTTGTAGTTTGGATGAACAAACCTAATTTTGATACTATGGGTTTGGATGATCTGTACAACAATTTTAAAATTGTTGAACAGAAGGTTAAGAGATCTGTTGGTGCAAGCAATGATGATAAAAACTTGGCATTTGTAACTACTTCAGGTGCAAGCAGTACTAATAATATTAATACTGTTACCCCTGAAGTTAGTACTGCTACCACAAAGGTTAATATTGCCAGTACTGAAATTTATACTGCTAGCTTTAGTGATGCCACAGTATATGCCTTTCTATCCACTCAACCAAAAGGGTCTCAACTAGTTCATAAAGACCTTAAGCAACTTCATGATGATGATTTGGAAGAAATGGATTTAAAGTGGAATATGGCACTACTAAGCATGAGGGCAAGAAAGTTCTATTAGAGAACTGGAAGAAAAATCATCATTGATGGAAGCAATATTGCTGGATATGATAAATCAAAGGTAGAATGTTTCAATTGCCATAAAATGGGACATTTTGCCAGGAAATGCAGAGCACCTAGGAGTAAAGACAACAGAAATTGGAATCAAGGTAGTTCAACAAATACTGTAAAGATTGAAGATGCTTCTGAAAAGGCAATGTGTGCTATAGATGGTGATGGCTTTGATTGGAGTGACATGGCAGAAGAAGAAGTTCAGGCAAACATGGCTCTCATGGCATTCTCAGATTCTGAGATAAAAAATGATAAATCTTGTTCAAAAAATTGTATGAAAAACTATGAAGCTCTAAAGAAACAATATGATGATTTGCTTGTTAAATTAAGTGATACTAGTTTTAAAGCAGCTACATACAAAAGAGGTTTAGCAACTTTAGAAGATCAAATTGTTAAATATAAAGAACATGAAGTTCGTTTCTAGAACCTGAACCTGAAGAAATAGTAAGAAGGATCAACTCAGGAGTGAATGAAGAAGTTGCTTTAAAATTACAAGCTAAATTTGAAGAAGAGAATGAACTTGCAAGAGAGAAAGCTAAAAAATAAAAAGAAGCCATATTGCTTTTGGATTAATAATGATATGATATTCAGGCTAAGATTGAGGCTGATCATGAATTGGCTTAAAGACTGCAAGCAGATGAGCAAAAAGAGTTGTCTGTTGAAGAAAAGGCAAAATTATTTCAACAACTCTTAGAACAAAGAAGAAAGCACTTTGCTGCTAACAGTGCAGAAGAGAAGAGGAACAAACCACAACCCAGCTCACAAAGAAAATCCAGTGTACTTACAACTAATATGGAAAGTAAAGAAGCTCAAAGCCAGAAGAACAAATCTTTTGATTCAATTTACAAGATGATTGACAGAGCTTCCATGAGGGTGAATACATTTTGATTACTTCAGAACAGACTTTGTATAAAATAGGTATTTTCAAAAGAGAGCAGGAGAAGAGTTGGAACAAGAAAGTACTAAGAAGTAGAAGGTAAATGAGGATAAAGACACAACAGAGCTTCAAAGTCTAATGGAAGTCATTCCAGATAAAGAAGAGGTTGTAATTGATGTTGTACCTTTAGCTACTAAGCCTCCAACCATTATTGACTGGAAGATCCATAAAGAAGGAAAGAACGGCTACTTTCAAATAATAAGCGCTGATGGAAGTTCAAAGATGTACTTAGTCTTTAGTCAATGCTTAAGACATGTTGACATAGAAGAATTTGGTAGAGCCTGACAACAAGCTGGTAAAGGATAAATATGGATCAACAATACCAGTGGAGGATATGGATTTGCTGCTATGGGGAGATTTGAAGACAATGTTTGAATCACATGTAGAAGATGGAATCTGGAAGTTGCAACAAAGGTACAAAGTTTTGAGTTGGAAGCTATTTGACTCATGTAGAGTGCATTGCTTGAGTTTGCAATCTGGAAATGATTACATCGGTAGAAAAGAGATCTCCTCCTACACCACCACAATTACAGACATGTAACCAAGAGTCCACAGGTTGATTATTTTAGTAAAATGTCAATAATCACTTCTTAAACATCTCACAAAACAGCTTAAGATCATGAATCTTTGGAACATCCTACTGGTGATTATGGAGCTTTTAATGGAGAAACTTGATGATTTTAGAGATAAATATCAAGTTTAGGGGAGGATTGTTATGATTAAAATCCTTTTTAATGCTGCTAGTATTATTGTTGCTCATATCAGAGTTAATGTTGCTCAGTTATGTTAGTACTGCTCGAGAACTTCAGAGAAAAATGCTAAGTTTATACTACTGCTAGTACACAGTTAGTACTGGCTAGTGTAAATTTTACAGACTGCTAGTGCATATTATTGCTACTCAGAGACTTAGAAGAAAAGCTGCTAAGTAGTTACTACTGCTAGTACAAAAGTTACTACTATTAGTACAAAGTTAATGCTGCTGAAGGAGTTAATGCCGCTAGTAAAGAAGTTAGTACTGTTGAGTTAGTTAGTACTGCTTATGTGATTTATATGAGTTATTTATGTAAAAGATATGTATAACTATGGTTTTAAAAGATTGATATTATTAGGAAAGGTATTGTAATGCTCGTTTAGGAACTCCATTGGTTATAAATGAGGTTCTAGGGCATGAGAGTTTGATACTAGTCATTCACGAATTATCATAGCTTCAAGGTCTTTTAACCCTAATACTATTTAGAGTATTCGTATTATGAAAAATCTTGGTAGCTTTTGTTTGTTTGAATTATATGTTTCATATAATTTACTAGTTTCATTATGGTTCCTTCTTAATAGTAAAGATTAGATGCCGCATAAATCTTTAATACATTCAAACAAAGTATTTTTACTATATTTTTCTTAGATTTTATCTAATTATAACTAATCTTATACGAAGCAAAGGAATTCAATCTATTGAAGTGGGATCAACATATGGCAATTAAGCTCTTTGAATCGCAATACATTAGAATCTAGGTGTAACGATATCCATAATCTAGCAATTGTGTCCTCATCCAAATGACTTATGCGCAGCACGTACTCCGCTTCCGTAGTTGACATAGCTGTACAATCCTTTTTTTGACGACTAACTGACTAGCTTGTCTCCTAGGAATTAGATTCCTCCAGATATGCTCTTGTAGTTATCATGACACCCTGCTAAATTTGCATATAAATGCGCGATTGGCTCAAACAATCCAGAATCCTCCAAGTACCACAGACCTATGTTATAGGTTTATTTGAGGTAACAAAATATTCTTTTGACCTCTTTGAGGTGTTTCTCAGTTAGGCATGCCTGATAACGTGCACATACAAATTTTGCAAAGACAATATTTGGTCGACTAGCAGTGAGATACAGGAGTCCTCTTATCATACTACTGTATTTGGTCAGATCAATTAGGGTACCCTGTAAATCTGTGTTGATTAGGGTTGTAGCCATTGGTGTACTTATTGAATTACATTTTCCATCCCATGTTTTTTAAGAAGCTCCAAAGTGTATTATGATTGGTTAATGAAGATTCCACAGGGGGATTGATGAACTTGTGTCCTAGGAAGAACTTCATCTTACCCATCATTGACATTTCAAAATTATCTTTCATTAGTTTTGCAAATCTGTTTGAGAAAACCAGATTTGTTAAACCAAAAATTATGTCATAGACATAGATTTTAACTAATAGAATGTCATCCTCGTGTTCTCTTTTGAACAGTATTGGATCAACAATACCTTTTGTGAAATGTTGGCCAATCAAGAATGAGGAAAGCTTGTCATACCATGCTCTAGGGGCTTGTTTCAGACCATACAGTGCTTTCTTAAGAAGACAAACGTGATCGGGATAGTCTGGATCTATAAATCTGTCAGGCTGACTTACAAAAACTTCTTACTTTTGTGGTTCATTTAGGAATGCAATCTTGACATCTATTTTGTAGATAGTGAAGTTCGTGTAAGCTACGTAAGCCACGAACATTCTAACAGCTTTGAGTCATGCGACTGGAGCAAACGATTCCTTAAAATCTATTTCTTCTTGTTGACTAACCCTTGGCAACGAG
>BQNB010014418.1:12953-70417 GCA_026074375.1 Tanacetum coccineum
TAATCTTCAAAACTTTTACTTATTCTTTTCTTACAACTTGTAAACCTTACACCTTTGTACCTTGGACCCAACTCCCTAAAGATTGGCATGTCAATGTACCCTAAACCCCCATTGGTGCCGTGGGTTTTGCCTAGGGAGGAGGAGAGCACTTTGCTCATGTACCCTAAACCATTTCCAAGCTCATGGTTTCATTAAGTTGTTTATGGTTTTCTAAACACTATAAAAGGAAGCCCTAGGATTCACCATTATACTCTTCCATTCCATACAAGAAAAATCAAAGCAAGAACACTCTCTTTTTGAGCCCTAAACCTACGGCATACCCTTGGATCATTAGGGTTTCATTTTAATTTTGCAACCAAGGTATTCCAAGCATTCAAGTGTTCATTCTAAGGTTACCTAAGACTACTCAAGGTGTTGGGAAGCTTGGATTCGGGTTTAACAAGGATTTATCAAGAAAACTTATTTAGGGTTTTCTTGATTAGGGTTTTGGTTTTGAAGGCTTGATTGGGGTTTACATCTTGTGTTCATCATCCCACTCATCTTCTATAAGGTCTATTTAATGTATTCTATGTTCATTCATTAATTTTCTATTGTGTACATACTTGTTGTGTAAGTTAATCACCACCTAGATTCATTTTTAAGTTATATAAAGTGTTTGATGATTTCATATGGACAAAGGACATGAACATTTAGAGGACTAAATACATGTGAATTATACGGTACAACACTTGGTAAAATAATGGTGCAAGGTTCTTAAATAAAATGCTTGTAAACTAACTTATAAATTAAAAACCCTAATTATATATTTATACACACTATTGGAATTCGAACTAAATACCCTATGTTTTATATTTTATAAAACTAGTGCTCTTTACAAGGATCGTAGGCATGTAAGGAACTCAAAAAACGAGATTATAACGAACAAGTTATGGATTTTACGAGTTATATATATTTAACTTTATAAAAACAATTTTATAAGCTGTGATGAACAGTAAAAGTTACTGTTCATCAGAGGTAAAAATCTCATAAATCTAATATTTTGATAAATTTCCTTAATACGAACCCACGGACATAAAGAACTCGAAAAACGGAATCATAACGAACAAGTTACGTATTTTACAAGTTATATACATAAATTCTATAAAAACAACTTTTTATAAACTGTTGTGAATAGTAAATACTACTGTTCATCAGTGGTTTAAAATTTTATAAATATAATAAATTGATAAATTTTCTTAATACTAATCCAAGGACATAAGGATCTCGAGAAACGGAGCTATAACGAACGAGTTATGATTTAAACAAGTTACACATATTTAATTTTATAAAAATAATTTATATAAACTGTGATGAACAGTAAAAGTTACATTGTTTTACAACTTTGGGGTGAGAAACATGCACCATTTTACATTTGGACGCAAGTACTCTTTTAAACATATTACGATTTGGTCTAAGTAGCTAAACCCACTATTGCCCACTATCATGAACTGTCAATTGCTAGTTAGCGAGCGCGAATGTTATGAATAGATCTATTTGGGATTGACATCCCCGTTCGGGTGAGTAGCGCTCATCAGTTTCGAAGGTACTGAAACAACGAACGTATACATGTCGGAACAATTTGGATGTTGCGGGTTGAACATCTACATGGGCACATTTAGTGCATTAAATTGCATACATATATGTCGAGCTTCGGTGTCATGAGCTTAGTGCACTTCGTAATTACTTTTAAGATATTGTATGTGTTACATGTCTTACATTGGAAATCTTGTGGTCCTATTTTATACATTTACTAAACCTGTGAATTCACCAACTTTATGTTGACGTTTTAAAGCATGTTTTTCTCAGGTCAATAAGGTACGAGAAACAAGGATACATTGGTGGTCACCATTTTGGAGTCATTACTATAAAGATTTGGATGCATTACATTTTGGGAATATTTGTTATGTCTTAAAATCCTTACTTTTCATGGATGAACTATTTAAGCTTCGGCTATTGTAACAAACAAGTCTATTTAATCCAATGTATCAATTTTAAACGACTCATATAGAGGTCGTTCTCATATCTCGTGCTATTGATCTATGAAGTAACACTCTCCAACCCATATTCCGCTGCGACCCATTTTGGGGGTGTTACAGATTCACGGTAATTATGTTGACAAAGCAATGATGATATGAAAAGATCTTAGAGGCAAAGATGAAAGAAAACAAAAGATAAAGATCAAGATCACGAGAGCATGATTGGAACGAGACCACTATTACACAACAAGACTAAAGACAATGAGCATTAAAGATCAAAGATCAAGGTCACAAGAGAGATTTCAATGATCATCCCTTAGGGGGAGATTGTTAGAAAGAGAAAGTGTTGATCATTAATGTAATCAAATAGATATCTCAATGATCGTCCCTTAGGGGGAGATTGTTAGGAACGATAAAAGTTACGATCTTATTGAGATAAATGTCTTGTAATAATTAGTGAAATATTAAGTGTGTAATAGTTAGGTAAAGTTCTCGTGACTAAAATGTAATCACGAGACAAGGCTATGTAAAAGCCAAGAGCTGAAGAGCTCATGTTGTAAAGGGTATAAATACCCCTCCCACCTCACTTGTGAGGTAATGCTTCTAATCCAATCCTCATTTCTCTCCTTTTACTTTCTCTCTCTACTCTATCTCTCCTTCTTCCTTCTCTCTAACTACTTTCTCTCTCTACTATTTCTCTATCTCTATAACAAATACACATAAACACCTAAACACACACTAATAGCTTATTCGATCCATAATTCAAGACCTAACGGTTTTTGACATTACAAACAGATTTTTAAGAAATTTCGACCACTAGAACAAATACAATAAATCTTTAAATAGAATATGAGACTTTGTTCGAGGGGGAGAAAGTGTTTTTGAATTATCTTTAACAAGTCACGGTAATTATATGGAAAAAGTTTTAACTTAATGGATAATAATTTGAGGGGGAGTTAATTTATTTTTAACTCCAAGGGCTTCAGTTGTCATAAGTTAATAACTTTAGGGGCTTAAATATAATTTCAAGATTAGTGGCTTAGGGTTAAAACAACAGACAACCAAGATTAACAACACCTCATAGTTTTAAAAGGCTTAGGATTGTTTGGAAATAATTACGTAGTTTTAGAAGCCTTGAAGTTGATGATATGTTTCTGATTCATTTAATATTTCCTCGACCGGCTAATCACTAAGCTTATTCACAAAGAAGTAGAAATATTTGATAAAAGAGGTACACATAGGTTTGATGATTCCTTTAGATAGTCAGTATCTGTGACAACCGTCTATTTCAGGTTAACAACCATTAGAGTTGTTATAACATCTTCGACTAAAGTTACTTGTATTAAATTATTTTGTGCTTGTCGGGTCATTTTGAGCTTGAATTGTCATTTTATTTAATCTCGATTACGAGCATGCCTTTGAGCAACGATCTATATTTTCAGGTTATCATTTAACCTCGTACATTTACTATATATTTTTATTTTTATTTTGGCATAAATTAAATTTTACGGGTAACCAGATAGGTTATTTTGCGTACATCGTTGCACGTACATTAAATATGAACCCGACTTTAGTCTACCTTTAGTCTACATGTTTTACGTACTTTGATCATCTTACATATATATTTTATATGTCGTACTTTTATTTTTCGTATTTACGTAAACTTTGCACGTTTCACATTTTTAGCTCTAGCCTGCACCACCATTACACCATTAGCCATTTGTGTATATACTTAACAAAAAAAATAAAGAATGATATATATATATATATATATATATATATATATAAATATATTCACACTATGCAAATGTTAAAAACAAGCTAAAAATGTGGTATAATAATTTTAAATATTAAGGTTAATATTGTAAATATGCCACTTTTTGTAAACTCAATATATTTGAAATATGATATAAATATATAAATTTATAAAGATTTGTATATTTTGTGTCGCTTTAAATCATTTGAATTCCTTTAGCAGGCGGAAGGATACTAGTGGTACAAGGAGATAGGACCGAAAAGGACTTGAAACCAGTGTTGGTTATCAAGATGGGAAAATACCTAGAGAAGGACTGTGTCACATTTTTAGCACATATAGTGGGCAAATGAGCCAATGTGAAGAATATCTAAAATATTTCAATAGAAAGGAATCATACCGAGGTCTTTCCGGAATATTTGTCTGGACTCCCTCCGACTAGGATAGTCGAGTTCTGGATTGACCTTGTGCCGGAGCGGCACTGGTGGCTTAGGCACCATATTGTTTCGTACAAAAAAATGAAAGATTGTCTAGGAAACTACAAGAACTTCTAAGCAAAGGATTGATAATACCAAGTTCATCACCTTAGGATGCATTAGTGCTTTTCATTAAAATAAAGACGGCTTGATACACACATGTATCGAATATAGGGAATTGAAAAAAATTGACCATCAAGAATTAATACCCTCTCCCTCGAATAGATGATCTATTCGATCAACTGCAAGAGTAACTTACTTTTCGAAGATTGATTTATGGTCAGGATATCATTAGATAATAGTCAAGCAAGAAGACACCCCCAAAGACAACGTTCAGGACGCGGTACGGGCATTACGAATTTCTAGTCATGCCCTTTGGGTTGACTAATGCACCGGCTGTTATGGATCTGATGAACGGGGTATGTAGACCCTACTTGGATAAGTTTGTGATAGTGTTCATTGATGATAATCCCATCTACTCACAAAGTAAGAAAGAATATAAACAACGCTTAAATACCATTTTAAGGTTTCTCAAGGACGAGAAATGGTATGCCAAATTCTCCAACTGTGAGTTTTGGTTTCGAGAAGTATAATTTCTCGGCCACATGGTCAATGCAAAGGGAATTCATGTCAACCTTGTAAATATTGAAGCTATTAAGAAATGGGTAAAGATCACGATGGTTGTGACAAGGTTACTTAGAACGTTGAGAGGGCATGACTCAATATGGGTTATCGTCGATCGATTAACAAATTCTACACACTTCTTTCTGATCCGAGAAGACTACAAGTTGGATAAGTTTGTTGAGTTATACATCAAGGAAATAGTACCAAGGCATGGAGTACCCATTTTCATTATCTCATATAGGGATAGTCGGTTTACATCGCACTTTTGGAAACTACTACAGAAGGCTTTAGATACTCAACTTGATATGAGTACTGTTTACCACCCACAGACGGATGGTCAAAGTGAAAGAACGATACAAACCATGAAGGACATGTTGAGGGCTTGTGTGATTGATCTAGCATGTAGTTGGGACACACACTTACATTTGGTAGAATTCTTGTACAACAACAGTTATCACACTAGCATCAAATGCACATATTTTGAAGTTTTGTACAGACAAAAGTGTAGATCGCCACCTTGTTGGATAGAGATGGGAGACAGAAAATTAACAAGACTAGTTATTATTCAAGCGACTGTTGATAAGATCACGAGAATCTAAGAACGATTAAAGACAGATAGGAGCTGACAAAAAAATGTTATGCTGACAACCGCAAGAAACCCTTAGAATTTCAAATAAGAGACCAAGTACTTCTTAAAGTTTTGACGTGAAAGGACATGATACGTTTCGGTATGCAAGGAAAGTTGAGCCTTTGATACACTGGACCCTTTGAGGTACAAAGTAGAGTTAGTCCGGTAACTTACCGACTTGAGCTACCATAGGAGCTATGTAGAATTCCTAAAGTGTTCCTATCTTAAATTTGAAAAAGTACTTAACCGACAAAGACGCTTGTCGTTCTGCTTGAGGAAATACAAATCATTAACAAGCTCCAATTCATAAAGGAGCCATTGGAAATTACGGACCATGAGGTCAAGAGACTAAAGCATAGTCGAATTCCTATTGTTAAAATTCGATGTAATTCGCGAAGAGTTCCCGAGTTCACGTGGGAACGCGAAGACAAGATCAAGCGCAAGTACCCACACCTATTTACGAGTGCACAATCATTGGCTAAGTCGAGCTGAATCTCGAGACGAGATTCTTTCTAACGGGGGAAGGATGTGACAATTGTTTATTTCAGGTTAACAACCATTAGAGTTGTTATAACATCTTCGACTAAAATTACTTGTATTAAATTATTTTGTGCTTGTCGGGTCATTTTGAGCTTGAATTGTCATTTTATTTAATCTCGATTACGAGCATGCCTTTGAGCAACGATCTATATTTTCAGGTTATCATTTAACCTCGTACATTTACTTTATATTTTTATTTTTATTTTTGCATAAATTAAATTTTACGGGTAACCAGATAGGTTATTTTGCGTACATCGTTGCACGGATTAATGGGGGATATTTGGGGTTTTTGATATATTAATAATAATATATAAATTATTATTCCAGAAGTTAGTATACCTTTAGGCTACATTTTTACTACGTTGATCAGCGTACTGATAATTTTTTAGTTCGTACTTTTATTTTCGTATTTAACGTAAACTTTTGCACATTTCACATTTAGCTCTAGCCTGAACACCTTACACCATTACCATTTGTGTTATTCTTAACAAAAAATATATAGAATGATTTATATATATATATATATATATATATATATATATATATCCACACTATGCAATGGTAATAACATATAAAAATGGATAATATTTTTATAATGTAAGGTTAATTTTTGTTTTTGTTTTAAATAGGCCACTTTTGGAAACCAATATATATGAAATATGGTATATAATTATATAAAATTATAAAGATTTTTAATATTTTGTGGTCATTGCTTTAATCACGGTTTAATATAATGAATAAAATATAAAAAAATGCTATGACTCGTCGTGACTCTTAAAACGTGAGGTTTGACCATGCTCAAACTTGTTGTAATCTTGAAAGCTTTTAAGTTATTTCTTTTTCAATTCTTCATTTCTTTAACATTTTGAAGAAGACTTTGATTTTAGAGTTCGGAACTTTAATATTTAGCTTACTGATATCTTTGAAGTCTTTGCTATTGAGCATGTGGTTTACATCGATTCCTTAAGTCGTTTATCCTAATTCCAAAAATTGATCACCAACAAAAAACATTTATATGAAAATCCACTTAATGTGTTCATAGAAAAACATTTTTAACACATTGAGGTTTTAAAATTGAAGAGACCGAGTATAAATGAAGATACTCAATCTTGTCGGTTGCAATAACCTCTGATTCCATGAGGATCGATGATTACAGTACGAGTACTGCACCTATGATCAGGTAGATTCATTATAAGAACCTCCTTGACAGTGTTTGCCAGCGCAAAGCCTTTAAGTCCTCCCAATACCGAAGTATCAATCTCCTGTATGCTTGCTTTTTCTCTAGACCAATGTCCGTAGACTAACACACTAATAGAGCCATTGCTACTACTAGAATGGTAAAGAGTGAGTCAGAACAGTTACTATCTGCTGACTATATCGTATAATTCATGTTCAGCATAACCTATTCCAATCTTTAAAAAAACATTAGCTCACTTGCCAACATAGGTCACCCCTTAATACAGATTAAGTAACCGTAAAGTCTATGGCATAAAAAACTTTGAAAAACAATCAAAGTGTGATGAAATCGTTTGAACACAATGAAAGTTTTGCAGAAGACTACCTAACTCAGGTCAAAACTTAGCATTAACCCTTGTCAAGCTGCCTTAAAATCATTTGGAGGAAAATGCTTTGATGGTTCTTAAAAAACAAACGATAGGAACTGAGAAGCTTAACCTGCTAAAAACCGTTTAACAGATCAACACTCAACAGCACTATCAAATTTTAGAAAGATATCCCGAGGGATATAAGATGATACATTCCCATGCAATTTCCGCTATCCAATAACATATATGAAACCAAGATCATGAAGCAAAAGATTCTTTATAGATTATCAAGATACTTGTGTATAACACAAAAGTTTTGGTATCTTGACATTTTAGAATATATTAATTTTTTTGCTCCCCCTACACATGTGCATTGATATTCGAAAGTTGTTTTGCACATGCAAGGTTCAAGCTATTACGTATATACAATTTAATCATTAGTTTTCAATATTTTTAAGTCACATTTTTTTAAGTCACATTTTCTCCCTCGATCAAAAGTATGCAACTTTTGTATGGTTTTGATCAACAATGGACTTAAAATAAATTTAAGCTCCCCCTCAATCAATGAGGATATAGATATACAACTTTAACGCACAAATATTTAATAAATATTGAAACGAAACCTGAAATATACGTAGACTAGAGTGTCAAATCAATTTGTCTAAAGAAGTAGCCTGTGGTTCGTTCCAATCGTTCAACAACAGAATTAGCAACAGCTTTTCTCACATGCTAGATTAAATACTTCTCATGTAAGAAGAACGGATGAGTCCAAAAATCCTTTGTGAGCATTTCCTACAAGACTGTTAGTAGTACTGATTCTCCCCCTCAAACATTGACCCGTTTTCTATTTAAAGAGTTATAGTCATTGTTTAAGCTGTAGTAACATTTTTTCTCTGTAGGAGGAACACTAGGTGTTGTTAGAGTAGTTACAAGCCCAAAACCAATTCGTCCTGACTGTAAATTGTTAATCTCGGGTCCTGCACCGTTGTGTCCAGGAGCCATTGAGTTAGGTCTGAGTCCTGTACTGGGTTGTACAAAAGTCATTGCTTGTTCATCAGATCAGAATTCCTTAAAGCCCTGGTTTCTGAGATATCAATCTTTTCAGCAACCAAACTTTAAGTCCTTCCTTTTTAGGATTGAAAGAAGTACCTGCACTTAAGTTAGGAGTACCTGCACTGACATCAAGAGTTTGTTTGTATTCATATTGGTTAGTGATATCTTCATCTGATCCATTTGTGGATTCACTGTCAACTTTGGTTGTGCTAGATGTGAATATTTTTCCAGTAGGAACCCACCTAAGACCAACTGTCTTGAAAATTTTACCCGTCGGTTTCCACCTAAGACAAGATCAAGGAGTCATTATTTTATCATGCACAACATAAGTCTTTTTGATTGAAAACCTATGTCCTTTTGAGATCTGTCTTTCTGGTTTCTTTGCAACACTTATTTGCTCTACGTGTTTGTTTCTGTTTGTTGTCTTATTGGATGGAACGTTAGCACGTGAGTTGACTTCATTTAGGAATTTTGTTACACAATGATCATGATTTGCATTAAAGACACATTTTTGACATGTAGAGCAAACAAAATGTTTGGAGTCAGAAAAATTTCTAGAATTCCTAGAGTGTTCTGCTATGGGCACAGTCTTTGTCGTTACGTAACTAGTCTTAGATGCATGCCAATTCCTAGACTTTTGGTTATTGATCCTAGGTTTTGGTTTGCTACCATTAGTTGTGCTATGTGATCTAGCAGAAGGTATCACACTAGTTTTAGAATTCCTGCCTATTTAATATGTCTGTTTCTTAGCTTCCTTTAGATAGTGATTATGAACCACGTCATTTGAGCTATACCTAGATGAGCCAGGTGCAATCATGTGATGAGGTTTTGTAGAGGCAACTTCTCTTTCCTTAGGCAAAGGAGTATTGGCTTCCCTATTGTTTCTTTTCTGAGGAGGGATATACATGGGTGTCATGGCATACAGACCAGGAGCAAGTACTTTGGGTCTCTTAGGGACAGCTGATCTACTACTCACATTACTATTACTTTCTGCCTTAGACTGATTCAAATCTTGATAATGTTTTTTAATGGACACGTTTTCATCCTTAAGGCTATCATTCTTAATCCTAACAGCAGTGAGTTCCTCTTTTAACTAGGTATTTTTAGTTTCTAGGGCTTGAAATTCTAGAGTACTTAGATTGGAGTCGGCACTAACTTCTTTCAAGTTACCGATTTGAGCCTTTAACTTCCTGATTAACTCATCTTTCCCTTGAAGCTGATCTTTCAACTTGTTGATTTCAAAAATGGTTCCAATAATTATTCATCTCATAAGAAAGATTGAGGTTTAAAGATCAAGAGAAAAATTAGAAAGAAAAATAATGAAGGATGATTAAACTTACAAGAGATATGAGTTTTGTGTTTACAGAGTTCATCACATACCCTAAACCTTGACATGTGAAGGGTATTTATATCCCTCAAAGGGGCCGGCCATATGGGCCTTTGGATGGGCTTTTCGGGCTTTTTCTTTGTCGGCCCAATTACATTAAATATCATTAATTAACGAGCTAGTAAATGTTAAATAACTACTAGTGACCGAGACTTCTTTGTTTCTATCATCCACCTACACCAGTTAACGTAGAGGTTCCTAGTGAAATTCTAAAGCTCAGTATGGTAAATAAAAGTTTTCAGAGACTAAAAAATCACCTTGCCAAATTTGATAAGGTGATGAAAGAAAGAACCACACATTCGGAAATAACTGATGGTACATGGAGTTTTGAACATACCAAAGTGGTTTTCATAACACAAGTAATTCCATTTTTAAAATCTTTAAGGGAATCATTTAAGGATTTGGAGAATGGTCTTCACGATGAACTCAATGAAGTGAAAACGGTTTTTAACCAAATGGAAGCTGCTGTTGAATAGTGTTCTGTAGACAAGAAATTTTTTGACTATTAAAAGAAAGAACTTCTTCTTGCAAACGATCGACTCTTGGAACTAATCGTATCTCAAGATCTTGTGCATACTACTGTAAATTCTTTAGAAGTCATTGATGAGTGTGAAAGTATGAGAAAAAGCTATTGTGAGGAGTATAATAGGAATCTGACACTTGAGTCCGAGCTTTCAAAAATGAATGAACTTTCAAAAACATGTTCAAGACATCAAAATCATTGTATTTCACTCGAATTGAAATTACAACAGAACAAAGAAAGCTTTCAAAATAACAGATCTTGTAGCAATTTGGATGCTCCTACAATGAATGAATTTTTTTGTAATAAACAATCTCAAAGCTCAGTTACAAGCCAAGAATCCGGATACGCAATTTTCTAGCAATTGAAGCACACATTGCAAAATTAAAAGGAAAAAATGTGTCTGATAATAATGAATCAGTAAATAGTGCAAGTGTGTTAACTCTACGAATGTTCAGGTTAGACTTAGAACCTCTTTCTCATAGACTTAAGAACAATAGGGAAGCACATGAGAATTATCTACATAAAACCTAGGAACATACTGACACACTACGTGAACTTGTAGAAAGAGCTAGAAAACAGAATCCTAGTTATCCTTACTTAGACTATGCTTGTAAGTTTACAAAACGCATTCAAAAATTGTTAGTTTATGTTTCTACGACATGTCCCAGCTCCCAAGTCGAAAAAAAGAAATTGGTTGTTGTCACATCAATGAACAAAACAAGAAAAGTTAGGTCTCTTGAACCTAAGTAATCATCAAGTACAACACAAAAAGAGGAAGCATTCCAGACCAAACAGACCACTAACAAACTTTTGTTATCTTCTACAGGAGTACTTACTCTACTAGCGAACTGCGAACATATGTCTAAGAACAATACAAGGAAATAGGATCCACGCCAGCCAGCAATTAGTAAACAAGAAGAATAAGACCGTAGAAGCTCACCTTAGGAAAGTTATGTCTAGTTCAAATAAAAGTGTAACACCCCTATTTTTCACATATCAGTGGAAGGGTCATTTAGGGTGCTACATCTTAATACATGGTAAGATCTCAAAGGAAAAGACAAAAAGGAAAATGGAAAGATCAAGATCACTATAGCATGATTGGAACAAGACCACTATTACACAACAAGACTCAAGACAAACAAGCTTTAAAGATAAAAGATCAAGGTCACAAAAGAGATCTCAATGATCATCATTTAGGGGGAGATTGTTACGAATAAGAAAATGATGATCATTATTGCAATCAAATAGAGATCTCAATGATCATCCCTTAGGGGAAGATTGTTAGGAATGATAAAAGTGACGATCTTATTGAGATAAAAGTCTTGTAATAAATAGAGAAATAATATTGTGTAATAGGTTAGGTGATAGGCTCGTGACTTAAATAAATTCATGAGACCTGACAAATAGCTAAAAGCTAAGAGACAATAGCTCCTTGCTCTTCTTTGTAATTGGGTATAAATACCCCACCACCTCCTCATTAGTTAGGGGTGTCTTCTAATCTCATTATAATCTTTTCTCTAATCCTCCTCCTCCCTCTTTCTCTTTCTACTTTCTATATTTCTCTCTCTAGAATAAACACATACAAAACAGTTAAACACACACTCTATTGCTTATTGATCCTAAATTCAAGACCTAATAATGATTAACAATAAGTGTTCTAAACATAATTTTACATGTTAGTTAGGTTATATCACTATATAGGAATATCCGACTAATAAGATTTTGGTATGCATGGCTCGCTCTGTTTATTTTCCATTGTCCATATTTAAAATCCATGTGGGTGACCACCAAAACCCTACAATCGGTTGATTCAATAGAACTTAAACGAACATCATGGTTTCCCTTTTGAAACCTCACGAAATCCGTCAAGTTACCAAAGTAGGTAACCTCTAAAGATATCCACACTACACGTCATGGTGTATCACCCGAATGCTCGTTCTTAATTCCTTACGATCTTGCTTCGAACAACTAATTTGTTAAGCATAGAAAAATGTAACTGAAACCATAATCCTAAGGTTTGGGTCAACTGAATTATGGGAGAGAAAAAGGAAAGGATTATTTTCCAAGTTATGAGATTACGATAATCACAGTCCTATAATAAGTCTTGGTTAATTACACTTAGCACACAAGTGTTTTCCCTTTTGTTTTTCTCCTCCTTAGCCGGACCCTATACATATTAAACAAATATGGGCTTCCTATATTATTTATTTTGGTCTAGTCTGTTTAACAAATCTATTACTTATTAAATCACGGCCCGTTCGTTAGTTAATTAGTCTAATGCATTAGTTAACGCTCGTTAGTTGAACGTGAGATATTTAACCAATATAAATAACATAACTACTATAATTATATTAAATACATGATAAAAGATGATACCTCAGTGTATATATGTGTGATCCCATAGGCTCACGTATTTCTAGTCATATAATTATTTATTATGATATGAGCATTTCTTTTTTTGTTAACCATGGTTTTCGCTCTTTAGGCTGACTAATTCATGGGGTTTGAACCCACCGCCATACAAAATATGAGCATTTCTTAACACACGCCACCAAATATCTACTCAAACATTCCAGTTCACCTATAAACAAATTCCTCTCACTAACACGATCAGCCAACTCCTGCCATAACTTGGTTAGATCTGTTTCATACTACATATCCATAGTCTTCTCTCTCTCAAAATAAACCAACATGACATCAGCCACCAACCTTGAATTAGCAGCCACTGCCAGTTCCTCAAGATGTACAAGACGAGGCATTATTTTACTTTGAACTAAAGATGATTGGTTTTTGGGTTTGCAAAGTTTATAAAGACTAAGACTGGATAAAATAAACCCTTAAATAGCTAAAAGTACATGTAAACGGACGACCTTCATTTCCTTAAATTCTAGAAGTAAATGCAACGGTGGCTAAAAAATGATATCACAATACTCTAAGCAAAGTATCATAAATACTCAAAAAGCCTAAGTCTTCCTTGAGAAGACAATGTAAATTGTAGACTATACATGCAATATACATAAGTCTTTTGAACTAACCGTGTAATAGAGGCTGTTAATCCCACTTCAATAGATTGAATTCCTTACGCTTGTTAAAGTTTTGTTATATTAGATAAATCTAACACAACTATAGTAGAAACTGTGTTTGAATGTATTAAAGATTATGCGGAATCTAATCTTTAATATTAAGAAGAATTATCAATGAAACAGTAATTCAATGAACATACAATTCAACAAATAAGCTCCAATATTATTAATGATAATAATATGAATACTCTCAAAGTATTAGGGTTACAAAGACCTTGAAGCTATGAATTATACGTCTAATAATACTTTAAAAGATTGATAAAAGATATATCAAACTTTATGCCCTAGGACCTTCTTTTATACACCAAGGAGCCCTAGTCGGCTTACAATACTTTCCTAAGTATCCATAATCTTTTCTATAAACAAATAACTTAATACATATCATATAAGCAGTACTAACAACAAACAGTACTAACTTATTAACCTCAGCAGCATTAACTTATCTCTGAGCAGTCTTAACCTTGAGCAGTACTAATATTCACTAGCAGTAGTAACTTTGTACTAGCAGTAGTAAACACTTAGCATATTTTCTTTGAAGTTCATGAGCAGCACTAAATCCAGCTGAGCAGCATTAACACAAACATGAGCAGCAGTAATTCAAACAACATCAAGAAGACTTTTAATCCCAACAATCCTCCCCTAAACTTGATATTCTTCTTCAAAATCATCAAGTTTCTTCATTTAAAGCTTCATCAACACCAGGAGGATGCGTCAGTCTAGGGCGGCCCCCTAAGTGCCTAGGCGGCCCCCAGATATATCTGGGACCGCCAGGACTGCCACCAGCTGACCCTTGGGAATTCCTGGCTATAAATACTACACTATTCTCAGCAGAAAATAAGACCTCTTTGCATGATTTTTTCAGTCATCTTTCTCTCTCTAAACCTTCTTTCTCTCACTAAATATCTTGATCACTAACATAGTTTAATCTTGTTTCAAGTGATTAAATCTACTCTTCTATCTTCTTGCTTCTTCTATTAAGTGCAAGAGAAGAACACTCGTATTCGCCAAGAAACGAAGTGTTATAGATTAGTGATTTCTCCTCTCTTCTTCTAAGATCCAAACCTCTATATTGTTTATCTTGTATGATTATATAAATCGGATTGTGTGTAAATCTGATAGTGTAGATCTTGTGATTAGGTAGTACTTGTGGAAGTGGTAGATTGGTTCTAGCTAAGATTAGGACTCGACATTTAGCTTAGTGTCAGAAAATAACGTATGCGATGTGTAAACAGTTTTCTCCGCCTGAAGGGAGCTTGTTGACATAGTGAAATCTCGAGTCGGATACTCGAGAAGTGGAGTAGGGCGGAGAAGAGCTTCATAGCCGAACCACTATAAATCTTGGCGTCTTGGATTGATCGTTCTTTCCTTTATCTCTTAAATTGTTATGTGTAGTTATTACAATATATAGATATCTTGATTGGTTCATATTGTTGATTGATTAAACATATACTTGAATCTAACAAATTTAAAAATAAAATTTTAAAACGGCAATTATCCTGTAAACTATTCAACCCCCCCTTCTAGTTTCCACAACCCTTGTAATCTCTACACTCTACTATACACGTTCGATTACCATTATGTTTAATCGTTCATCTATGATTTCTTGTATTGTTACAATGACTATAGGCTAATATCCCCCCCATTAGGTTATTAGCCATGTTTATTAATAATCTTAATGTTTGGTTTATGATTATTCTGATTACATCTTGTAAATATGTGTTGACAAATTGTTATCATTTATACTCGCTTATGGCTTAAGTAAGGCGACACTATCATTCAACTAGATCTTGTCCTACATATTTAATGCGATGTAACTTCGGTGTTGTGTGGGGTAGGCTAAGAGTACCGGGATAGCTCTCCATATAGCAATTTATATATCTAGAATCATAGGATCATAAATATTTGGCATATCTCTACCATTGGTTTATGTGAACAAGTTGGACAAGCAGGTGACCACTAGTACAAAAACTGGTATTGGTCACTCCAAAAATGTGTGACGATATACATATGGTCACACGTATTTTTTTGGGTGTTTGTCACTAAAGATCGCGCCACTGTAGGTCACATACGGTGACGTTAGGGAGTTCGTGGCTATTTCCATTGAAAAAGAGTGACCAAAACCTGAATATGTGTGACAAATTAGGCACAAGTTTTGTTGGATTAATCAGTATTATGACCGTAAAAAAAAAAAACACCCCTTTTTTTTATAGTCACACGAATGGTTTTTGAGAGTAACTATTGTTCGTCCTTTGGCCACATAAATATATAATATATGTGACATTTGAGATGATTTATTTAAGTAAATGTGTATTTTGTGTGACTATTTCCCGTCCTGTGGCCACATGAATATATAATAAATGTGACGTTTGTGATGATTTAGTCACACAACGGGTGTTGTTTTTTTGGAGCTAGTCACATATAATTTAAAAAAAAAGTGGCCAAAAGTGTTAATAAGTGTGACCATATGCTTTTTAAAATCAAGTAAATGTGTATTTTATGTGACTATTGTTCATCCAATGGTCACATGAATTTTATGTTTGTGTGGCCTTTTGTAATATTTAGTCACACAAAGCATGTTTTTTTAATTTAGTCACATACAAGTTAACCAAAAGTCCAACAAGTGTTATAAGTGTGACATATGTTATTAAAGTCAAGTTGAATGTGTATTTTGTTGACATTGTTCATCTTTAAATTTGGGTTCCCCACATGAATTTTAAGTTTTGTGTGGCGTTTTTAATATTTGTCACACAAGCATGATTTTTTTAATTTAAGTCACATACAAGATAACCAAAAGTGGCTAAAATGTGTTAATAATTGTGACCATGAATGTATTTTAAGTCATTAAATATGTAATTTATTTTGACATTGTTCATCCAATGGCCACATGAATTTTATGTTTGAGTGGCGTTTTGTAATATTTAGTCACACAACGAAAAAATATAGAAGTGCGGGGAATCGAACCTTGTGCCTCTCGCATGCAATGCGAGCGCTCTACCATATGAGCTACACTCCTATTTGGCAATTGCAGTCAAGGTGAAAATGCAACCAGGACCTAAACCTAATGTGCAAACAGCAAGCATAATGATAAACGCATAGACTTTCATACCTAGTGATTCTCTGTTTCTTAAGGTGAAAATAGACCGACAACAAAGTTTGTACGAAGAAAAAGAATGTACCTTTAACAGTTTCATATATGTACCAAACTGACAGACATCACATAAACCTTTGGACCTGAACTGTGCTTGCAGATAAATTTGGACCCGAACTAATCTCAACGGATATATAATCTTTATTGTCATGTATGATTGCAGCTTGTAGTAGTAGATACAATATGAATTATGAATTCGTACCTTTTATAACACATCGATAATAATTCGTGCAACTAATAACAGTTGTGACAAATCTCCATAATGGAAAAGTTTAGAACCAATTATCCTGCATATAATACTATTAAACTTTAACAATAAATAATGATAATTACCTTAGTGGTAAATAAAAATAAGAAAATTCAACCCCTGAGCAATAACATAAGAGGACATACCAATATAGTATCAGACTCGTAGTTATCCTTCTGGGAAACGTTTAAAAACATTGCTTTGTATCTCTGAAAAATTGTTTGACACCAGCAAAGCAAGCAAGACATTGTTGTGAGCAACTATACAGGTGGACAAATTATTGGTCTCAGGTAATAAGATGAAGGAATGAACAAGTACAATTTGTTAAGAAAAGACGAATAAATAATATTAGGAAACATAGAATATATATCAATATCAAGAGGATATATTGTGGAGAAAATGGATATTTGATGAGGTCACAGCTAAGGCTTCATTAGAGATGAACCTCCATAGCTAGTATCTCATGTTTTCTGATGAAGAATTTGCTAAGGCATCAACGATGTTAATTGCAAGACATCTCCAAAATTTTGGCATAATAATGTATCAAATACCTGTCAATGATGACATAACTGAAGTTAGTTACAGAAGCAAAGTGTACTATCACAACATTCTAATTCTAGACTTGATAAAAGAATCTATCTATACATGTAATAAAAAGTAAGCTACAATGTCACATGATTGTCCCTTGGCCCAACTGTAGCAATAAAGCCCAAAAAGCAGTAGTAATATACACGAACCATGGCAGCATTAAATCACAACATGCAATACCATTCCTTATGCCAACAATTTTAACTTTTAAAACTGTTTTAATATTATAACAGTAACTAAATAACCGCATGTAATTAAACATCCTATTCTTTAAACAATATTAAACGTAGCTTGGCAGCACTAACCTTTAATGCTCAAACAGTAGTAATAACATCCAAGCAGTTTTAATGTTTCCTTAGCAGCACAAATAACAATCGAGAGGTACTGCAATAGCACAAACTTCTTTAACAGCACTAATATACTCGAACAGTATTAACATATATATAAGCAGTATTAACAAAGAACCAATAATAGTATTAACAAAGAACCAGTAGCACTAATATATAAGTAGCATTAATTTCCCTTAATCCTATTAGCATTATTAACAAAGAAACCAAAGTATTAACAAAGAACCAGCAGCACATTATTAACTCGAACAGTATTAGCATCATTAATTTCCTTTAATCCCAATAGCTAAGTCAATCCGGCTAGCTAAGTCAATCCAAGCCATGGATTTTCATGGTTACCTGCCTGTGTAAACTACTCAGCTAGCTAAGTCAATCCAAGCCATGGATTTTCAACCCAAATAGCCAAAAGGTAAGCAAAACGCATTACCAAGCTTAAAGTTAGCTACACATATGACTGCATATTGAATATATATAAGAGGTACTCCGAGATTTTAACCCTAAAAACTCTAAGGATCAGAATAACACCATATGTCTTAGACTCAAAACAACATCAACATTGGTGAAAGAAAGCCACAGGTTATACGCTAAGTTTGTTTAAGTCCTAATAAGCGCCAAAAGTATGCGACACCTAAACCCCTAATTTTAAGAAGACATAAATCATTAGAACATCATTTCATATTGAAGCATAAGTATTCGTAAATATATGTAAAAACTTAGAAAACATTGGTACTTTCAAGCTCTTGTATCATCGGTGCCATCTGTCAAGTCTTCTTGGTTGACATTCAAATACTTTGCAGTAGTATTTACTAAAACTTGACATAAAAAAGAATATAGAAAGGTCTTACTAAAAGGAAGTCAAAAACCTACTTATCTTATTACAAAGCAACGTCCAGTATCCCCCATCCACCATAGCAATCGAACCTACAAATCAAAAGAAATTTTGAATTCACAACATGGAACCAAAGGCTATAAAATCTAATGAATAGCAGACCTGTTTAGGCGTGAGCTCAGAAGTTATTACAGGGGGTTCTCTACCTCCTATGGGTAGAAGACGCTAGCATGTACTATGTAATTCGTTAACCCATTACAGGGGGATCTCTACCTCCTACTGGCTGATACATACATGTAACATCCATTGACCCATTACCTAGCATGCCCCTTACACCTAAATAGGCCTTACCAAACACCCCTTTAATTACCATTTTAGATTGTCAATTTTTAAGTATTAGTCATTTAAGCATTTATGAATTTATAAAAATAAAAAGTTTAATTTGTGACTACATCACAACATATATACATATGTTGTTATGCAAAATTTATGAACTTTGGCATAGTTTCATAACCCAATAATGAATGCATAAGCATGTGCGACGCTGATGAGCTAAGTACAACATAAGTATAAGTAAAAAGCCTAGACTTAATAATCCTACTAACAAAAATATATAGTAGAATACGTAACTTCAAAGTTGCCTGATTCGTATAAAAGATGGGAATTTTATTTTCTATGAGTATGCATGGACAATGGTAGCAAATTTTGTGATCATTTACCTTTTTATATTTATTCCAGGGTACATCTCTCCTCTTTGCCCTCAGTTGTGGCTCCTTGTTGAAATGTTTTGTCATTGTGACAATCTTTTGGTGTCCTACATGTGCCTGATGACCCTTATAAAACACAAAGAATAAAAGTTCAAATCATATTTACCATAAGCTACAAACTTATGTAGATCCTCAGAAAAGATACCTGACAGAACCACCAATCACATCAGCGAATATCTTACCAATTTTACCCTTGGCTCGCATTTAATCTGCTACCACCTTTTAAGCTACAAAAGTAAAAATTAAAAACACATACTAGGTAAGGAGGTCAATATCTGTGCAAAGTTGAAAGCGTAAATCGCTCAATAAGATATCAAATCTGGGTATCATTTCTGTTGTGGGAAGAGAACCTATTTATTCTGTTAGAGGTGGCACGTATGGTCGAGCTACTTTAGGGAATTATTCGAAACCCACCTCTCTAGTTTCTCTCTAATAAATCTTCCAACTTTTCTTTCTATCTTTCTAGCTTTTTGCTTATTGGTATAGCTTATGTTGTGAAATGGATTAAGCTTTTGGGATAACAGAATGTAATAAAATTATTTTTATGGCATTTTGAAAATATAAACGTCGATGCTTAACGTAGAATTCGTCGGTTCTTTGTAAACGTCGCGTAAGCCGGGAGTTCATATCTCAACATAAAAATGAAAAATATAATTAATACTCAAGAATAAAATAACGACCTGAAATGGACGGATTGTCACAAAAAGGAACCATGTGCCTTTGTGTAATGCAAATTTTAAAGATGTTGTAAAAGATGTTAATTCTAAGTTTGTATGTTCTACATGCAATGGTTGTTTATTTTCTGCTAATCATGATAAATGTGTTGTTACTTATATAAATGATGTGAATAAACGTGTTAAATCTAAGTCTGGTAAGAGCAAAAAGATGGAATGGAAATCTACTGGCAAAGTCTTTACTAGTGTTGGACATAGGTGGTTACCTACATGAAGGACCTTCACTATAAATGGAACAAACTATCCTCTGACTAGAATCACTTCCAATCCTATAGTGCCTCATAAGGAAACCAGCCAAACACCCATAATTACTTTTAATCCAGAAGTTAAAGTATACCGTATGAGAACCAAATTTGCAAAATTTATAAGTTTCAGTGATGAACCTAGCATCTTAGGATCTAGGCCTTCTACAATATTAGAACCCAACAGAAATTGGGGATCCGCAGTTTCAAATTCTCCATCTTCTTCTCACTAAGGAATGACACATGTTTGCAGCTAATAACATAAACTAAAGCGACCCTAAATTTCAGCGAGTAACGACTCACATTTGCTGCCATTAACATTCACTAAATGAAACCAAACTTCAGCAAGTAACGACACACATTTGCGGCCATTAATATATATCAAAGGACCCGAAATTTTAGCAATCAATGACACATTTTTGTTTCCATTAACATACACTAAATGACCTCAAATTTCAGCAAGAAATGACACAAGTTTGCAGCCAGTAACATACACTAAATGACACTAAATTTCAGCAAGTAACGACACATATTTGCAGCCATTAAAATGCACTAAATGACCCTGCAGTTCAGCAAGTGACAACACACATTTTCAGCCATTAACATACAGTAAACGACCCTAAATTTCAGCAAGGAATGACACATGTTTGAAACTAATAACATAAACTAAAGCGACCCTAGATTTCGGCGAGTAACGACTTACATTTGCTTTCATTAACATACACTAAATGAAACCAAACTTTAGCAAGTAACGACACATTTTTGCTGCCATTAACATATATCAAAAGACCCAAAATTTCAGCAATGAACTACACACGTTTGCTGCCAGTAACTGCATTGGAAAGCTTTTTTGAACATTGATTACTCCTTTCTAAAGTCCGCTTCATGTTCGCTACAACATAAATGGAGCAAATAGTTAGCAATCCAAATAATAGCAACATGAAACTTAGAATAGACATCATCCAAAAAAAGGCTAGAAAGGTGCTTCAAATCAGTAACATATACACAATCTAGTTTCTCGCATCCATCCAACTCATAAAAAACATAGATAATACCTCTCTAGTGATGAAAGAAACAAAAAATAACTCATATGGACAAAATGACACCAATGGTTCAAAATATATGCAGTCAATACAATATTAAATATTAGTCAAACATAGTAGTAATGTAAAATTAGAACTAAAAAAATAAAGAACTAAGTTGACACATGAACACTTCAAATTGAAGATATAATACCTTATTAGTAGATAATTGAACTTTAGATTGGCAACAATGGACAGGTGATGGTGAATACAGAGACAATAGAGAATGTGAGATGTTATTAAGAAAATAAGTTTGAGGAAAATAGTGAGATGAAGGTGCAATTTTATTTTAGGGAAATGGGATTTAAGATCTCAGATTAGGATAACCTTAGATGGAGGGATAATTTCAATTTGGATGAAAATTGGGGGCGGGACTTTGGAAAAATATAGAGAGGGAAATTTCATTTTGGGCAAAAGTTATTGCGGGGTTTTGTTCTAAAAATAATTCCAAATACATTTCACACATCAAATATTTAGTTTTTATTACATTATAAGCATATTAGCATTAGTCAGTAACAACATAAATTTTAGACACACATATTAACTTATGTGACTATATGTATCGAATTTTGGTTACACTTAATCATGTATGTCTATGGTTTAGTGTGACCATATATGACATTTGGTCACACTGTTCAAGTGTGTGACATATATTTATCACTTTTAAATGTATATCGTGACTAATGCTTCAAACTTACTTTTCAGTTGTCACACATTTCAAATTCATATGTGGCTAAATATTTAGCAAAAAATAGCAGTCACTTTTAAATAATGTGTAACAAACTTGACTATATGATTTAGCCACATACACAATTACTTCATGTGACCATATATGGATTTTGGTCACACTGTTCAATTGTGTGACATATATTTGTCTCATATGTATATATATAGTGTGACTAATGTTACAAACTTATTTGTATATGTCACACGTCTCAAATTATAAGTGGCTAAATAATGAACAAAAAATTACCAGTTACCTCTAGTCACATAAATATTCAAATGTGTGACAATGAAATTCTAAAATGGTCACATAAAATGAGTTCAAGTGTGGCTGTTTATTTTATTCTGGTACATTTAGTCACATAAATATCTGACTGTATGGCCGTTTAAAAAACAATATGTGTGACGAAATCCCAGATTTGTACTAGTGGATTAACCATTAACCAGGGACTTATACATTCTTGAACTGAACTTACTTAAAACTTAAACTTTACACACCAAACATAAAACTAATCAAACAGATAACCACTCAAACACACTCAAAGGAAAATTAAACATTTATGTGCATTAATTGTCATGTATATGTATATGTTTTGATATTCTTAAGCAGAACCAATGTGTAACACCTCCAAAATCATAACGCATTGGAATACCAATTGGGGTGCTACTTCATAGTTCATACACACAAGTTACAGAAAACGACTCCAAGTGAGACGTTTTGAAAAGTCAACCATTAGATAATTTTTATAAAGTATCAGAGTTACAATAGGTTTCATTTGTAATGTAATAGAAAACATTTTTAAAACATTTGTTAAATGGTACTCAAATAATAAAGCCTTCAAAAATATATCCGCACGACTTGAATGCCCCTAATGCTCAGCTAGCAAAATAATAACCTAAGAAAATACATGCAAAAACACCAACAATAATGTTGGTGAATTCATAGGTTTAAGTAAAAGCAGTATTGAATTAGTTTAAGTAATATTTCAGTAAGAAAAGTAGCGTTAAAACATTTTAAAGAATTATTTCTGAAATCCAAGCGGTAATTCAATAATTCAAGTAATATTCAGTGAATCAATGGAGTTTATAATAAAGAGTGAAATCAATTTAGAACAAAAGTATAGTTCAATAGGGGACATTGCAACGAATACAATGTATCAATTCATCTTTATCGCATTGAGCTCATGACACCGAACATTAACACTACATATTTATATATGTCTGAATTTGCCCCTGATACTAGGTATTATTGCCTCATACCTAAACTGTCTCAATACAAAACGTCCGTTTGACATGGGTGTTCTCAATATGGATTCAAACCCCGGACGGGGTTGTCAAGCCAAATATATCTATATATTTATACTAGCGTTTACCCTGAAAGGTAATTAACGGTTCATGAAATTAGGGACTTTAGCAATAGCTACTCATGCGGATAATCTCATAATCGGGTCCAGCATACCATAAGATCACTTGTGTTCAATTTTGCACGAAGTAAGATATTCAAAACTTATAGTTTCATAAATCGGTATTCAACGATTTCAAATCGTATAGTAGCAAATCAAGCTTTCTTAAGTTCATTAGTAAACAACCATGTATCGCACATGTTTTAGAAGTCATATAGTAAGTAAGTAAAAGCTTTTAGTACAAACATTCATGTAACGCTTATGTAGTAGAAATCAATAAGTTTACTTAGTAAAACGAGCATGTATTCTCACCCCGAAAACAGTTTATGAAAACCTTTAAAAGAGAAAAGGTGGGGCTATGAACTCACCTTAGGTAGAAGTTTCGGATAAGAGAATCAACAACGAACGAACAATGACGACAACGTCTCAACCACGACCTATAATATAGTGGTCCGTGATTAGAAGAAAAAAGGACCAAGAGGAAAAATGCATAAATTGCATAAGTAAATATATTTACTACACACACACACACACACACACACACACACACACACACACACACACACACACACATATATATATATATATATATATATATATATATATATATATATAATTACATACTATGGAATCCACATGTGCGCCCTAAGTTTTATTTATTAAGACGCTCTCATAAACAATATGACGCTCGACATTAATTTACACCACTTTTCTGAAAAGTTTCTATTTTTAGAAAGTTACTATTTCAGGAAAGTTTCTATTTTTAGAAAGTTTCTATTACTGGAAAGTTCGGATATTCTAAGATGTTAATATTGTTTATTAATATGTTAAGTTTCCCGTTAACCCTGACGAACCAATAACTCATATACTTATCCTTATTTTCCTCGTTATGCTTATATATATATAAAGTTTCCAAAAATAGACTTACTATTTATAATTGTGAACGGGATGCACCTATTAATATATATATCATCTAAATATATTCGTTAACATTTTACAAGCTTAAATAGACTCTAAAATGCTCAAACTACCACTTCTTGACAAAAATCAGTAACTAATCCATCTTTCTCTAAGTTTGACATTTACTATATATCTTTCTTAATTCTGACCCATCCAAAACAACCCACTAAAATACATTTTCACGACTCGGACTCTAAAATATTTTGATGTAAAACGACGTTTCGGACAACTTTTTAGTTTTAGCCGAGACCCGAAATCGAACATAAAATGACCAAAATACCCCTGCAAGTTTCTGCAGAAAATTATTATAAAAACGCATATTTGTGTTTGAGTTTTTGACCCGTCATAAGGCGTTTTTGAACTTAGATCGCCTCCGAAAAGGTAAAACGGCATTTTAAACAACTTTTTATGTTTCGGCCGAATGCCGAAAGGGACCCGAATGTAATGAAAATACCCTTTTAAAAATCTGACAACAACTATTATTTTCCCGAAAAGCTGAATTTTTAGTAAAAATTTTCCAAACTTCAATTGCCGTAAAAAAATTCGTTTTTAGGAGGTACGGGACGATCCTTATATGGAAACGATTGTAAAAACAAGCTCTACCATTTACTTGAATCAAAATTTAACTTTAACGTTTTTACGACACTCAAAAGGGGAGATATAATTTTCTGCATTAAACGACCCATTTCAATACTCTACCAAACGCCATTTTCACCACATCAAAACTTCACAAATACGCCTAACTAACCTATCTTCGTCCACTAACACCTAAAACCAATAATCCTTCCACCATTATATGCATATACTAATTATAATTGCACATGGATTCCAAAGCATGAAAATAAAGAGGTATGCAAAATCATAAGAAAATAATCTCAAAGAAGGTTTTAAGAGACTCACAATAGCTAGTAGATGCAAGGAAAATATTCAACACAAAATTCCTTCTTGTTCCTTGTGTTAGCCAAAACCCAAACACACCAAAATAACTAAACCCTTGATTTTAAACAACCCCAAATCTTGTAAAAACACTAGTCTTGAACTCTTAAGCTTATTCTTTACCCAAAAATCAAAGAAACTAATAAAATCAAGATTCTTGAAAACCTTCTTGCATGTTGTTTTCTTTTGTAAGGATTAATAAGGGTTAATATATAGGTAAAGTAAGAGTGATTAGAAGTGATTGATGGAATTTTTGTGAAATTTTGATGGTGTTTTTGGGGTGTTCAACTAGAGCAGAGAGGAGAAGGAGAGCAAGAAATGGTTACGATCTCATACCCAACAACATCTTAATTCATGACGATTCTAAAGTCATAAGGTGGTTAGGTTAGGTACTAGTTCTATGATCCAACCAGAACCGGAGGGATCTACAGGACACATCATAGTTAGAAATGAGCAAGTCCATAGGTAAGAATTGGGAAGATGAATGAGTTATAAGGAATAAATGCCGACTAAGATTGAGATAACACTGGACCAATCACAACAAGGTGTTGTAATGACGTCATGGTAAGCATTGAAGGGTTGAAGAATTAAAAATAAATGTATGGATAAAGGGTGTAAAGAAAGAAGCCTCCATACAAGCCTTTAGTCCAGAACGGGTCAATACATAATCTATCGATTTTCACAAAGATGAATTCTGATATTGAAGACGACATCATGGACCCAGTGATGCAATGCACAACCCTTCCCAGCCATTTGAGTTTCTCTCAACAGAAACTTTGTCCTCATTTGTCAAAGAGATACTCACGAATTCTATTGACTTTCACACAGTCCGAGTTATTGAATATTCGAATAGGTGGTCATCTGCGCCAGGCTATGAGTACTAAAAAAACAAAAACGCACAAATTCGAGTCAGAGGCCAAGAGATCATAAAATAAATCTCCATAGGACAACATTCCATTACAAAACACTTGTTAACATCATCAAGTTCACAAGCTGTTAACAAGAGTCCTACGCTCTTCCTTGGATTTTTCCAGAACATCCTGAGTGATACCTTTAAGTATTCACCATGAAGATGGTAATCCCTGCCTTGAGTCCAACATCAACAAGCTCTTGGTAGAGTGACTTGTTGCGATTCATTATGAATCAAACTTGTGTCAACTATGGAAAGAATTGAAGGTGCGAGAATTCTATGTGAAATCAACTTGTTCCATAAAATGAATTATTGACTCAATCAGTGAAAGATAGTAACTATCTAATCACTCTTAATCATTGTTGATCTGCTATTGAAGACGTTCCGGTAATGAGAACAAGCAAAGTACGGGAATCAATGCATACCGCGTTTAGAGATTAACACTTTTGAGCTGGAAGACACCTGTCAGGAGGTACTTACTAATTAAACCTACCTGATCATAAGGTCAATATTTATACTGTAAAATGGTCCACACGGAACCGGAGGTTAATGCAACCGAATCTCAACGAATGACAAAGCATATTCGTCCATATCTGTTTGATTTAATAACTAACATTCAAATGCAGTACAAACGACTTGTTTCAGCCCATTCCATCAGAGTCCTGATTCATTACCACCATGCTCCCATAGCTCAACACTACAAAGTACATACAATAAGCATCAAGATTCAAGAATCAAAAAGCTCAGTATTAAAGACAAAGACTTTCCTCAAAACTCTGATAAACAAGATCTTCCTTTAAGATATCAAGTCTATCAAGGGAGATTGTTAGCAAGCTTTCAAGATGATGCAAAGTATGAGCATGTTGGTCAAGACAAAAGATCGCAAGGTGGCAAAGCCGATCCAAACTGAAGGATAAAGATTTAAAGATCTCGAACATAAAGACAAAGTCGAAAGACAATGACAAAGGCTCAAGATCAAAGATCACAGAGCATGAAGAACAACAAAGCCTACACAGATAAAGAGACCAAGACAAAGACAGGAGCTTAATGACAAATACAATCTCATTGATCTCATGAAGGAGTGTCATAATGAACTCACTTCGAGGGAGATTGTTAGCCTCAAAAATATTGAGTCGAACAAGAAGTTCGTTCATTAGAAATATTTGGTCTTGGTCATTTAAAATATTAAATGTGTAATAACTAGAACGGGAATCAGACTCATTTAATTAATCGAATATTGTACGAGCCCGACCCAAGAAACAAACACCATACGACCCAACAAAAGCCTTACAAGGCCGTCCTATTAAGGTGGTATAAATACCCCTCTCCAAGTATGGAGAGGGTGTTGGTCTCATTTGTATTTTTTACTCTTGTAATCAACCACTCTTTTTTCTCTCTTATTTCTCTCTCTAAAATTCTTCCATATTTCTTCTTATCTATTTTTATTTTGTTCATCATGAAGTGAAGTGATTCTTGGTTTCCGACAAAAACCCTAGAAGATTCTAGATAAAGATGATCATTCGACGTGCGCGCGAAGTACCATATATTGTTTTGATCATAACTCCTTCATACAAACTTGGATTTCGACGAGTCAACAGCTCCGCGTTTTAAGAACGGACTCAAATCTACAACCATAACGAAAGATGTCGTTGTGAGACGGCGTCACCTGTTATTTGTTGACGCCGTCACAAAAGTCGTTAGGGTTTTGCCCTATAAATACAACCACATAACTTCGTTTTATATCAAGCCCCCAACCTAATTTGATTCTAAGGTTTTGGAAGATTTTGTTTTTTTTCAGCAACTAGATAGACTTAATTCATGCCATAAACATCTTGTGATGGTTGACTATCATATCTATCTTAATTTCAATTTCTTCAGTCCTTTGTTGATTATGATATATTGCTTTGAGTATGCTTGCTAATCTATCAAAGTATTTATTTAAGATTGCATCGAACCTGTCATTAATTAGATTAGATCTTGTGTTTGTGACAGATTCAATTAGTCTAATTAATTATTATATAGTTTATAAATTTTGTTTCCTATGCATCTTGTGAATGGATGTGCCGTGTTAGGCTCCATAAAACCAGCTTTTGTCGGTTTATCACTGTGATATGTCTAGAGAAACATGATTGTGTAGAAAGGATAACCATCAGGTAAGAGTCCTTCATACAACCTTGCCCCCTAAGTAGGGTTATCCACTTTTTAATATATTTCACATGCACTTAGTGAGCTCCCTAGGGGCCTATGTAATATTCCTTCATACTAACCTACTGATGGTAACTCTAGCTGAAATACCTAAGTAGAACGACTGGTTCATGTAAATTCGTTATGACTTAGAAATAATCACATTACATCTCAAGTGTGACAAAGCAATAGGTAGAATTGGATAGCTAGCAAGGAGTAGTGCATCCCAAGTGAATACGCTTCGTTGTATAATTGTCTCCTCATTAGATTAGATTAAATGTAGAACTAGTTAATACAAACCAACTCTCAAAACCATAAGTTTACTTGCTTTCTATAAAACATAAAAATACAGAAATAATCTTCCTTCAACCTTTAGACCTTAGTGAACATTCGATCGGCCATTCATATTGCTAGTTTTTTCCCCTAGAGAACGTAACAACCCCCCCCCCCGAGCTTCCTACTACGCTACAAACGATTAGGTACACTTCCCTAGGATTGTAAAACTCTTATAGAATCCTAGCACGACCGCACAAACCAGTAGCATGCTGATACCGAGACACATAAGTTAACACAAGATATTCAGGTCTACTAGATGTAAGATACATAAGGGATCCAATCATGCCATGATAAAGTGTAGCATCAATTTTTTTCCCTTGTAGATCTTTATCCAGTTTACTTTTTTCTACCAAGGGTGTGTCGACATAATCACTTATAAGCAAACCATATTTTTTAACAATTTCAGAAGCATATTTAGATTGGTTTATAAAGATGACTCTGGGACTTTGAGAAATTTGTAATCCTAAAAAGAATGACATCTGCCCCATCATTGACATCTTGAACTTAGTGGTTATCTGATTTACAAACTCATTACACATGGCAGTATTAGTGGATGCAAGTATTATATCGTCAACATAAATTTATACCACTAATAAGTCGTTCCCAGGTTGCCATATGAAGAGTGTTAGATCCACTAAACCTTTAGAGAAATGTTGTGAAAGGAGGAAACTTGACAGCATGTCGTACCATGCGCGTGGTACTTGTTTGAGACCGTAGAGAGCCTTTTTAAGCTTGTACACATGCGATGGGTTGTCCTGATCAACAAATCCTTCTGGTTGAGAAACGTAGACCTCTTCTTTAAGCTCGCCATTTAAGAAATCCGTTTTGACGTCCATTTGGTAGATCGTCATATTCTTATGAGCGGCATTTGCTATGAAGATATGGATGACCTCTATTCTAGCAACCGGTGCAAATGATTCCTCGAAATGGAATTCCTCTTCTTGCCTAAATCCTTGAGCACCTAGTCTAGCCTTATTCTTTAGTACCTCGCCAAATTCATCCATCTTGACCTTATAAATCCATTTTAGTTTGATCAATAACACTTTATCTGGACACATCACCAATTCCCAAACTTGTAGCCTTTCAAATTCATGAATTTCTTCTTGCATTGCATCGATCCATGAGGATTTAGTCATTGCTTGTTTGAAGTTTTTGGTTCTACAGAAGTTAGGAACGCATCAAAATAACACCACATGCCATCAGTTTGGAGTTTCTTTCACGTATAGGACAAGCGAAATAATCACCTGATCCACGTTTGCTATACGGAAGTTCTTAGTCACCATTTACCAAGGTGTTCAAATGGAGTGTGGATTTGTCTCACATTCTATGATGATCCTTGAGATGTCGAGTCTTCATGAAAAGATTCATGAAGTGGATCATCACAAAAATTAGTGTTTTTGGTGATTCTTCAAAACCTTGAGAAATGTTTGATAATGTACATTGTTTCTTGTTTTGACATGGAAAACTTGTTGATTGGCATCCTTTCATGACAGTGTGACATAGAGAGAATCAGCTAAACCACAGCACTTTGGTGCGCATCTTCTTGAACAGGAGAAACAACAATTGTTGGAGGATTGAAGTATTCATCAAACATAGGTTGAAACAAGTGATCCCAATCATCTCTGTTTGGTGGAATACAAGGTTGTTGAGAAACAGGGTTTGAAACGAGTCCAGAAATGGATGTAGCAGGAGTCATAGAATGAAGTCCGTGTAGCTCATCGAGTGTCACATGAACTGTTTCTATAATTTTCCTGGTTCTTTTGTTGTAGATTCTAAACGCTTTCTTTGCGGGCGTGTAACCAACGAAAATATCAATGTCAACTTTTGCATCTAATTTACCCAGGTCGTCATTGTCATTGATAGGATAACAAAGTGCACCAAAGACATAAAAGAATGATAAATCCGGTTTCTTATCTTGCATAAGCTCATATGGAGTTTTGTTGTATCGAAGGCGGATTAAAGAACAATTTTGGGTGTAACCGGCTGTGTTAATTGCTTCGTGCCCATAAAAATAATGAATCATTACTTTAAAAATATTATCATTGTTTTTAGCAGCTTCACAAGAGTAGAATTCCGCCTTTTGACAACGCCGATTCGCTAAGGAGTTTGCGGTCAACATATTTTAGGATGCGAGATGCCAAACATTTTCCATAAAATTCACGGAAGTGTCCTAATGACAAATCGTTCATTATCTGTTCGAACATTACAGACAGTAGCATTCAAACAAACTTGAATATTTTTGTTGCATTTGATGATGGCCTTAGGAGCTTGAGTAATCATCGACAATCACTAAGATATATCTTTTCCCATTAATACTCGCCACATGCATTGGGCCACACAAATCCATATGCAAAAGAATATCATTACTCTTGTTAGTGTCCTGTCACTTTGGTTTGATAGGAGGATTTCTTGCTTTTTTCCTAATGCACATTTGAACTCAATTTATCTTTATGAAATTTAAGTCTTGGAATGCCTCGTGCAAGACCGTCTTTAGCTAGCTTGTTAATAGTACCGAAGTTGCGCTACAGATGTAAATACCGACGTGCCAAACCAGCTCTTAGTCTTTGAACGCTTGGATAGAAGATAGATCAGAGATATATAGCATGTCTTCAAGAGAAATGGTACAAATTTGTAGTCTCAGATCCAGAAATTAATCAACACCTTCTAAATTACGAATAAAGCAAGTGTTTTTTTGAAATGCAACTTCAAGATCCGCGTCGCAAAATTAACCAACAGAAAACAAGTTATGTCTAAGCCCCTCAACGTAGTATACTCTTAAGATAGTAACATTTCCCAGCTGATAGTCATCATACCATATAATCCTTGCAATATGGTCGTTCCTGAATCTAACTGTACCCATAAATTTACTAACAAAGTTCTTGAGCTGAGAACGGTTCCTTGTCATGTATTTTGAACATCCGGAGTCCAGATACCAAAGAACAATCTGGACAACCTGTCATGACAAGAGAAGAAGTCGATGGAATATTATGTAGCATTGGATTTTCCCCAATAATTATTGGGTTCCGATTGTTATGCATTCTAGATCTACAATCTTAGTCTTTTAACTCAAACCTACATGTTTAAACATTTTTGGTTTTCCTGGCTATAGACTTTAAGCTCTAGTATTGTTTTTCAACCTAAGTGCGAATTGGTTTTCTTAGAGGCCACTAAGATACGTTAGCTGTAGTGACCTAGTTAAAAGGGCACGAGTTACCAACTATACTGAAAGTTCTGCATGTTGTTTCCACTTAAGTCTACTTCAATGAATACATGATCCGTAGTTTCCAAATATTTTTAGTTTTTTATGTTTCTTAGCAATTTAGCATTGCTATTTTCACATTTTTCAACAAAATCAAGAAGACACATGTCATGAACAGCATCAAACATAGATTTCTTACAGGTAGCACAACTAGAATTCACATTTAACTGTAAATGCTTAACATCAACATCACGAATAGGTTCCACAACACGATTCTTTTTATTACATTTTCCAAGGTCGGGCTTATACAATAATTCATGTTCAACTTGATGTTTCGAGATCCTATCATTCTATTTATTGCCCCTATAGGCTTTGATTCCGCAATTACATAGTAAAACACTTCAATCCTGTAGGAGACAACACAGGTGTGTTTAAGAATCTATGTTTTATATGACTCTACCTATTTAATGTTGCTTGAGGATGTGAGAGGTTTAGCAAACCTAACTTTCTTAACATTATTTTTGGGTGTGACATCAGCCTTTTTCGCACTAAGTTTAATCGTATTAAGGCATGTATCTCGAACATATACAAGTAACTCCTAAATTCGTTTGGGCATGCTTACAGGCAAAGTCTAACGTATTATCTAAAGGTTGTTTTACTTTAGCTTGTTTGACTATTCCCCGAAGAATATTTGGTTGTTCCTGAGTGTACTTAAGTAGATCTATGTGAGCTTCCCTATTTTGCCAATAACCTAGAGCTAAAGGTACTAAGTCTAGCTATGAACCATGCCTGGACCAACATGGTATGGCAGATGGTATAATGTGCGCAATATCATAACAATTTCTTTCTTTTATTTTTCATAAAATCGTTTTTTAAATGATGTTATCACAAAAACCTTATCTTGGATTTGAGCTTTTAAATCCTTATTTTCAGTAGATTTTAAGTTTAGTTTATCAATTAAAGAGTCACTCTGTTCTTTAAAACAAACACGTGTCTTTTTGATTGAATCAAACTACTTTTTAAAAACCTGTTTCACATGATTAATTTCTTTACAAAGACGCTTGTTTTCAGAAAGCAATTTTGCCACACTATTTTCCAGTTCCACATTTTTGGTCTCTTTTCACAATACTCATAATTTGTCTATTCTCTTACCAATGACTTTTCTCTCATTGATTTTATAATTTCCTTCAACTTACAAATGGTAGTGTCTTTGTCTTGTAGCTGAGCTTTTAAATAGTTATTTTCAAAATATTCTGGAATTTCAAAAGCATTTTGATTATCACAAGATTCATCTTTTTGAACAATTACTAGATAATTTATAATGACGAGTTCAGAGAAATACAATGTTTTTAAGTTGAGTAACTTTTCAAAAGATCATTATGCGCATTTTGTTATTTCAAAAGCTCAGCATCACGATTGAAACACATTAATCACAAGATTCATTTCTTTTTCTTTCCAAATTCCATAGATTCACACAATCAAAGACATAAAATTTCATCAACGGTTAAAAAAAAATCTTGAGACATATTGTTGTAATATCCCGATCATTTCAAAAAGTAGTTTTTTTTAGCAATTTTAAAAATTGTTTTCAACTTGAAGACGTTTGAAACATCCAGCTTCCATTTTTGTCAAAAACTTTCTGAACTTCCCATTATTTCCATTTAGAAATCATAACAAACACATTAAAGATGTCTTTTAAAGATTTTAGAAATGGAATAATTTCATTGTTAAAAACAGCTTTAGTATGTTCAAACCCCCATTCACCTTCTATACGAGCATCAGGCGATTCACTCTTATTCACGCACAGAGTCAAACTGGCGAGAATGGAATTTAAGCTTTTTTAGCTTGCATTCACCAAAACTCACCTTAGTATTTCAACAGGGAACTTCCCCTTTGAACAGGTTGGAGTTATTAGAAGATTCAATGTAGGATTGGATATAACGAAACCCTAAAGCTTGTTCAACCGCTAATATTAGCATGAGTTTTAATTTAAGATTAGCCCCCCCTTTTTGTTTTATTTTGTTTATTATGTTATGTGTGGAGTAAACATTTCCAAATCTTCTGATGTTATATTTAATTTTCATAACCCATCGGTTTATTGAGAAATGTTTTTTTAATATGCTCGGACCTTTCTTTTTCAAAAATTTTTGATCGACTCGCTTTCTTCCAAAATCAATGTCCTCTTATCATCTAATCACATCTAGGCAACATTAGCAGAAATAACAATACCATCATACAAGGTTGGTTTAATCCGCTGAGCTTTCTTGAGATAAAACGGATTTTGATAACCTAGAGCTTGTTTGTGAATATTATCATAGAAAGCTTGTGGCTTAGTTAACATGTGCACTGTATGAGCAGATTGACCCACTTTAAAAATAATGTTATCAAGTTTCTTTATCTTCTTTTCCAAATCAATTTCATTTTCAATATATTTATTTTCTTTTTCTTTGGATTCATTTTTGAAAACAGTGAATGTTTGCAATAAAGATTCATTTTCTTTGATTTGTTTAGAAAGATTTTGCTCAAGTGAGTCAACTTGTTCTTTTAGTGCAAGCTTCTCTTTAATCATATCATCCATTTGAGAATCAATCATTTTTTCACGACTGCTTAAATCAATATTAAGACGTTGTTCAAAAGTTTTGACTCGTTCTTTATATCTCTCAAGCTCAGCTGTTATTGTTTCATTACTCTGTTCCTTATTAGCCTTTACTAATAATTTTACATGATTAATTATTTGTTCTGACATTTGTTCAATCACAGATAAGATGATTCAATCTTGTTGTGCCTGCAAATTAGTATCTTGAACATTTGTTGTGTGTTTCTTGCAAATATTAAGAGTATGGAATGATATTGCTATCACTTGTTATCTCATAATCTGTAACATCCATAACTAGTGTTTGTTCAAAATCCTGCATTGCATGCACACTTTGATTTTCCATATCATTAAGATAGATTTTTCAGAATGGGGTACCTCTGAGATAACGTCAGAACCATAGTTAGAAATATTAGCCATGAGAACCACTTGTGCATTCGAGATATCATCACAGTCAGAATCATAAGTATCAAGATCCTTTGTCTGAAAAGCAGCATTGTTTGGTATGATTGACTGAACAGCTTGACCGTCTGGAACCCCTGGATCTGCAAGAAATGCGAGTTGCTCTTCATCCAAAATTATTTCATCTTTGTGAGCTTCAACTAACATTGCTTTATTCTTATACCATGCTGCATTCCTTAGTCGCTTAGGTTGAGTGCATTGTCTAGCCATATGTCCTTCACCTTGACAGTTGTAGCATTTAACAACCCTTGCCTGTCCACTTGTATTGATTCCCCCAGAACTAATAGCATTACTCTTATAACCAGTACTTGAATAACCTTGCCCTTGTCTCCCCTAAACTTGTTGCACTATGACCCTACCATCTTGAATAGTGGCATGCTTTCTTGGATTCGAGGAAGTTCTAAGTTGATTATTGGTTGAGGGGAACCTTGAGGAAGCTACAGTTGATAGAAAAGCCATTGCCTTGTTAAGACAAGCAATTAGATCATCTCCTTGAGAGAATACATGAACAGCAAAACCTGAGTCCACAAGAGGTGACTCAGTCATAGGTTGTGTAGAAACTTGAGGTGATTGATAAGTAATTTGTGGAACATATGAGGTTTGATGATTCATTTGAGATTGATATGGATATGCTAGTGGAACGGATGGATGATTGAATTAAGGTTGTGATGGATAAGTAGATGAGTAAGTAGTTTGAATGGCATGAATTGATCCTTATTGAGATAGTAAACTGTTGTTTAAAGTTGAGTATTGTTGTATGAAGACTGATAAGTGTTAGGTGAGGTGGTGTCATCATACTTATTTGCAACAATGTAAGTGGTATCTTGATGCGTTCACAGCAGAAGATTGGACTTCATTTTGCATGGAGTTCGTGTTGGTTCCAAGAAATCATGAAGCTGATCAAAGTTGGTAGTATGCGAAATCTTTTACAAGTTTAAACATCATCACAAACAATACTCCATTTAGGTGGAAAGACTGTTTAAGAACTGGTATTAACTTGAAATTGGGCTCCATTTTCATGTTGTAGATTTCATGTCCATTAAATCAGCTGAGAAATCTCAAGTAATACTTATGAATGAATCTCCCTTGATGTAGGTAAACTATCAAATGCTCATACAATTAACACTCTCTATCCGCATTTAGTCAAAGAGGTACCTTCATCAGTAATTGAACTCTCTCACCATAAATCCTTGCAACTCTGTATGATTAACAGTGAATAGATATCAGTTGGTAGACCTTGAAGAATGCATATTGAGTTACCTTCATATACATAAACACTTGAATTTTCTCAGCAGCAGATAATCACATAATTTCCTTTGTATCTGGTTCCACCCCATTCTCTTTAACAGTAGGCCAAATGAGTGGACCGTGTTTAACTAATTCAAGTACAGATTCTTCCATGCTCTTTGTTTTTCATGTATAATTCCATTATACGTTTCCATGAATCATACTGGTCCTTGTCTAATATTGGTAGATGATTGTCAGCACCGAAGAGTATCATGTACTCAGCAAGAGTATTCTTTTGTCTAATTGGAATAATTGAATCCATTTTAATGTGATAAGATAAAAGATGATCGTACAGTGATTGGTAGGTTGTTGTGTTAAAGTGAGGTTTGATTAATGACATTGAGTCTTTAGAATACACGGGATTTTACAATTTTTTGGGACAAAAACCGAGAAAAAATAAGTTATGTTATCCACGGGGATTTATACACGTCAAAGAAATAAACCGTATAATTTAGAAGAAAATTGAGTTGTTCGGTTTCCACTAAAGGAAGTTGTTCGGTTTCTACTATAAGGAGTTGTTCGATTTCCACTATATGGAGTTGTTCGGTTTCCACTATATGGAGTTGTTCAGTTTCCACTATGTGGATTGTTCACAGTTTCCAACTATAGGGAGTTTGTTCGTATTAACCTGAATTGAGATTGTTTCGACTTGAGTTTGTTTGACTCAGTTTGTTCGACTATATAGTTGTACGACTCAGGTTGTTTCGATCTTAGGGTGTTCGACTTGATTTTATCGTCTCAGGTTGTTCGACTTGCTTGTTCTTCGTCTCACGATGTTCAGACTTGAGTTGGGTTCGACTTGAGTTGTTCACTGAGTTGTCGACTTGATTTGTTCGACTCAGATTTTCGACTTCAGATGTTACGACTTCCACATTTCGAAACCTAAAAAATTAAAAAACACAAAAAAAGTTACTTTTTGATGATTGTTTTGCAAAAATACTTTTACAACTTGTGTTTTAATAAACCTATAGGAACAAGAAAACGAAAACTTTAAGTTTTTTAAAAAAAAGCCAAAAATTTAAAATCAAGATTTGCTCTTATAAAGTTTTCCAACATAAAATGTATGCAAAAAATGATGTTTTTTTCCCTATACTAGCTTGTACACCTATATCATAAAGATACTAGATCAGATTTACCAAGTTAAATGATCTTTTAGTGTACACAAATAGCTTCGAAAACAAGGAAAAAATAAAGAAAGGACGAAATTTTTGCAAAAACACACGAACCAAAAAAAATAAACACAAAAACTAAACACACATCATAAAACACACTCCATGTGCTCATGATACCAAATAAATAAAAAGCATATAACATAACAAGAAAGAGGAGGCAAAGTTGTTTAGTGAGAGAAAGGGTTGGATGAACACTTAGAGAGATAAAGAGAACATATATTGAATTGTGTGAAAAATAAGCAACCAACCACCTCTCCAAGGCATGAGAGGTGTTAATATACTTACAATGAACAAGTGGGCCTTGGTATTGCATGGGTATTTTAGTTCATGGGCCTTTGCTAACTAACTATGTAAGTTTTCTAAAAATTACCTAACGAGCCAACGACTGTTAATCTAGGAAGCTGACCAACACTTTCATAGAATTATCGATTGCCTAACAACATGTTCTTCTTGATCTTGTGGCAAATGGGAAAAAAACCGTACTAAAACTAATAATGAAACATAGAAAACAAAATGTTTAGAACCCTACGTCATGTATACACCGCAGTAGGATTTAAGTGAAACCAACAGGCAAAAAACTTTCACTATAGTTTGTAACTCGTGCTTATAATTAGGTTCACCTCAACTAACGTTATTGCCTCCTAAGAAAAGCCACTTCCCACCAGAATGAAATACAAAACCAGAAGATAAAGTCCCTGATTGCTAGAAACCCAAAAATATTAAAAACATATGTTCGATAAAATAGCTAAGATTGATAATCTAAAATGCTAACCACCTCAAAACCCAATCAAACCTGGGATCCAATTCAACAGATATCCATCGACTTCTTTCTCTTGTCAGGAAGTTGTCCAAGAATTGTACTCTGGTAACTGGACTTCGATACTCCCGAAAACCACACATGACAAGGGAAATCGCTCTCAGCCTCATGAACTGTGTCAGTAAATTTTTGGGTAACTGTAAGATTCGAACGACCAGATTGCAAGGAAAATGGGTATGGTTGACTACCGCTGGGAAATAATGTTATCTCAAGGGTATACTACGTTTAGGGGCATGACATAGTTTGTTTTTCAGTTGGAAAATTTTGTGATGCCGAGCTTGAAGTTGCATTTGGAGAAAACACTTGCTTTATTTCGTAATTTAGAAGGTGTTGATCTACTTTTAGGTCCCAGAGACACAAATTTGTACACAATTTCTCTTGATGACATGCTTAAATCATCTCCGATCTATCTTTTATCCAAAGCGTCAAAGACTAAACTAGTTATGCCCGTCGATTATCACATCTCTAACTTCGGTACTTTGAACAAGCTGCTAAAGACTAGTCTTACACGAGAATTCCCTAGCTTAAAATTTCAAAAAGATCATTTAATTCATCAATGTGCATCTAGGGAAAATAGAAATTCCTCACATCAACCCAAAGCTGAAGACACTAACCAAGAGAAACTATATCTTTTGCATATGGATTTGTGTGGCCCGATGCGTGTGGCTAGTATTAACAGGAAAAGGTATATCTTAGTGATAGTCGACGATTACTCAAGATTTACCTGGGTCAGATTTTTGAAGACAAAAGATGAAGCTCCTGCGGCCATCATTAAATGTATTAAAAACATTCAGTTCATTTGAAAGCCAACAGTACGAATGTTTCGAACAATAATGGAACCGAATTTGTCACTCAACACTCGAAATGGTATGAAAATGTTGGCATCACGCATCAAACTTATGTAGCTCGCACTCCTCAGCAGAATGGTGTTGTCGAAAGGCGAAATCGGACTCTTGTAGAAGCTGCTCGAACTATGCTGATATTTTCTAAAGCTCCATTATTTCTCTGGGCCGAAGCTATCATACTAACTGTTGTTTACAAACAACACCCAAATTCTTTTTTTGATAACGCCTCCGATACAAAAAAACTCCATAAGACTTATGCAATACAAGAACCAAACTTAATCATTCTTTCATGTCTTGGTTCACTTTGCATCCTACCAATGACTATGATGATCAGGGTAAAATTTGATGCAAAAGCAGACATGGGATTTTCGTTTGGTTTACGTGACTGGCCCCCAAAATAAAAAAAAAGAAGGTTCAGAATCTACAACAAAGGAACCCGAATAATTATTAAAACATCTCATGTACGTTCGATGCGCTAACAGCAAGGGTTCTGACATTTATATTCAGTTCAGGACCCGGGCTCCAATGGAATAACCTCCTTGCTAACATCCAGTACTGAACTCGGTCAAACCCTGATTCACACAACCTTGCATGCCACCAATAAGAATGAATGGGATCGTTTTCCAACCAATGTTTCGATGAATACTTTAACCCTTCACCAAATACTGTTTCTCTAGTTCAAGAAGCATTGCTCCAAGAGCTGAAGTATACTGATTCTTTATGTCAACTTTCCATTGATCAGGACGCTCCATCAACAAGTATATTCCCTCAATCACAAGAACAAAAACAATTCTCTAATCAATTCTTAAGTTTTGAAGAATCACCAAAAACACCAACCAACTTTTCAATGATGATCCCTTAATGAATCTCTAATTAAGACTTGAATACTCAAGGATCATCATTGAATATAATACCAAATCCACTCTCCATTGGGACACCTTGGGTAGATGAACTAAGGAACATCCAATACTAATATAATCGGAGATCCATCGCCCGCTCTGTATCTACGAGAAAGCAACATCAAAAACGGATGTTATGTGGTGTTATTTTAGATGCATTCCTTAACTTCAATTAGAACCAAGAACTTTCAAACAAGCAATGACCAAACCGTCATGGATCGATGCAATGCAAGAAGAAATTCATGAATTTGAAAGACTTGAAGTTTGGGAATTGGTGTCATGTCCAGAAAACGTGTTCTTGATCAAACTCAAATGGATTTATAAGGTCAAAACAGATGAATTTTGTGGGGTACTAAAGAATAAGGCTCGGCTAGTTGCTCAAGGATTCAGACAAGAAGAGGGTATCGATTTTGAGGAATCATTTGCACCGGTTGCTAGAATAGAGGCCATTCGTATCTTCATAGCAAATGCCGCTCATAAGAATATGATAATCTACCAAATGGACGTCAAAACGGATTTCTTAAATGGCGAGCTCAAAGAAGAGGTCTACGTTTCTTAACCAAAGATTTGTTTATCAGAACAACCCATCGCAATGTGTACAAGGCATAAAAAGGCTATTTACGTCCTAAAACAAAGCACCACGTGCATGTATGAATGTTGTTAAGCTTCTTCATCTCCAACAATTCTCCAAAGGTGCAGTTGATCTAACACACTTCACACGGCATGCTGGAAACGAACATAATACTAGTACAAAATTTTAGTGACGAAATAACTATTTGCACCACAAATGACGTGTCAGTGTGATGAGTTTGCTAAATCAGAGACCAATTAAGTTCAGATTCGATGATGGGTAAATTCATTCTTTTTAGGATACAAATATCTCAACGTCCCAGAGGGCCATCCCTTTATAAACCAATCTAAATCTCTTCTGAAATTGTAAAAAATATGGTTGCCTTCTACTGATTTCTGTCGACAACACCCATGATTGAAAACAAGAAACCGGAATGAAGATCTACAGGGGAAACCATTGATGCTACACCTTTACCGTGGCATGAATAGGTTTCCTTAATGTATCAATCTAACATCCAATATACCTGACCTTACTGACCTTAACTATGTTGTCTGCTTATGTGCCCGGTATCAGGCTAAGCCTACCAAAAAGCACTTACAAGCGGTGAAACAGATCTTTTAATACCTTAACGGAACCATTAACATGGGACTATGGTACTCGAAGGATACCAATATGTCACTCACAGCTTATGCAGATGCCGATCACGCAGGGTGTCAGGACACTAGACGTAGTATATCGGGAAGCGCTCAGTTCTTAGGTGACAAACTTGTTAGCTGGTCGTCAAAGAAGCAAAAGAGCATTGCTATCTCAAGTACAGAGGCTAAATATATTGCCTTGTTTGGATGTTGCTCACAAATCCTATGGACGCGTTCATAACTAACAGACTATGGTTTTAAATTCAATAAGATTCCTCTATACTGCGACAACAAGAGTGCGATTGCTTTATGCTGCAACAATGTTCAACATTCAAGAGCTAAGCACAATGATATTCGCTACCATTTCATAAAGGAGCAAGTGGAGAATGGAATCGTGGAACTATACTTTGTCCGGACTGAATACCAACTGGCTGACATCTTTACTAAACCGTTGCCTCGAGAGAGATTTAACTTCTTGATCGATAAGCTTGGTATGAGAAGCATGTCTCCAGAAATGTTGAAACGTCTGGCAGAGGAAACGGACGAGTGATGGTGGTAACTCATATCCTGTATATATGTACATATGAAAACATAAAAATCCAAAAAGATTTTCCTTTTATAAAATTTTACAAAAACAAAAGAAAAAATTAAAAAATCAGAAAAATATAAAAATATGTATCTCTGGCATGTCTTCTGAAAATCGATAACATTTACGGCCTTAGAAATGTCATTTAATAATGATACGAGGCTGTAAATGAAGTTCGAGCAGAAGTTTCAAAAGCTTTCAAAACATGCCAAAATGGCTTGCTATTATTTCAGATAGCAACCCGGTCATCATCTTAAAGGCAAGTATTCCGTCAAAAAGGAGACTTGACCTCTCAACGGGAATTTATTCTCGGGCATGGTCTACTTAATTACTTTATATTCATTCAAAGGCTTGTGATTACTTTGCATCACAACCCGTGCTTCCTTTATTCCATAAGTGTACGTGTCAGTGCGCTTATGTGTCAAAATAAGAGAAATCTTATTTTCTTGGGCGTTGCTTTTTTTTAAAATAAACAATAATCATCTTTCAGATTCATCAGATCATCATTTTCTAAGACAATTTTGATCCATCATATAACGACTACAACTATTTCAATAGAAAACGGGTCATTATTTGAGGGGGAGAAACTGTAAAAATCATCTTCTTCATAATTAATAAGGCGTCAATCGGAAAAGGTTTTAATGATATCAGGTGAATAATTAACGGGGAGTTAATTAACTTTAACTCAATCGGGCTTTATTTGTTATTTGTTTAATCTTATAGGGGTATTAATTCAAAATGTGAGACTTATTCTTGTATTCTAAACCTTAAGGACTAGTTTTGCCACTTAGGAAACTTTAGTTTGCCTTAGGAATAGTTTTATAGAAGAGTTAAAACATTATTAAACCTCAGGGGGCATTTATTCCAAATCTTAAAAGATTTAAATAATAAACTCCCCCTTCGTTCTTTTTCATCACACGAACACACACACACACACCTTAAAATCTACCATTTTTAACCTGCAAACTCTCAAGAACTCGTTTGACCTACGTTCTAAGCTAAAGGTACACATGTTTTGATGATTAATCTACCATAATCAGACCTAATCATGATTTTATACTCGAAAAACCCTAAATTCGGCCTAATTTTTTTGTCACCATAAAAAGTTGATGAAAAGTTAAATTGATTGAGGGGTTTTGGTCTTAATGGGGTCTAGATGTTGTACCCCTAACAGTTTTTAATGGGGATAACTCATTTATATGATTCGAGTAATTCTTGATGTCGAAATTGTTGAATATGGCAATAACTTTAAAATGTTCATGGGTTTAGGTTTAAAAGCATTATAATGATTGATTGAATGCATGCGAGTGTTATTAAACCTGCTTGTATGATAAATCTTGAATATAGATCTAATCTCATAATCTTGGTAATCCAATCTCTTAACCTAATCTAAGTATAATTATTCCCTACCTTGTCACTTAGTGATTAATTTAGGTCTAATTCTCCTTAGAAATCTTTAGTATTTTTCTTGATTTCAATAGATGGCCTATAGTTAGTGTGGTAAATGAGTATGTGTGTCTCCTGTTTGCATGTGTATCAATTCTTTGCCTAGTAATAGTGTGCCTATCTCATGTTATAAAACCTATCCTACATCAATAAGCATTTTTCATAGTCTAGTATGTCTGTCTGTTCTATATATATTTGCTTGTATATGAACTGTATGTGATAAATCTTAGCAGAATCATGTCTTCTACCACTGCTCAACAAACCAAGCTTAATCTTGAGCTTGTTCCTAAGGAGAATAGGCTTGATATCGGAAAATGCAATGGAAGAATCCCTCGTAGATTGACACCAAGAGAACCCACATTTCAAGTCGTTCTAGATGCTATTGCACTCACTCCATGCTATCCTGCATTTCTCATCACTGCGGATGTCCCTGAAGTGTACATGCATCAATTCTGGAATTCTGTGTACAAGCATGACACCTTCTATAGATTCAAGCTTGACAAGAAGAAACGATTCAAGCTTACTTTGGAAGTTTCAGAGATATCTTTTAGATTTGCCGAAGAGTATATGGTAGAGACTTTGATCCCTTTCCTTCTGAAGAAGACACTATGTCTTTCTTAAGAGAACTTGGTCATACTGGGGAGATCAATTCACTCAATGATGTTGTTGTCAATTAGATGCATCAACCCTGGAGAAATTTTGCTGCTTTTATCAACCGGGGTTTATCTGGAAAGACTAGTGGTCTTGACAAGCTTCGTCTCTCTAGAGCTCAAATCCTTTAGGGTATGTTCTATCAGAAATAGGCATAGGTATTCAAATTCTATGATCCAGCCATGAATCGAGGATCTACCCATGTGGATAACCACTAGTTAGTGTAGAAGTCCTTAGGTTTTGATTTCAAAAGGAGAAAAATTAAGAATCGAGAATAATGCCTGACTGATATGAGCCTAACACTAGAAAAACCCAAACAAGGCGTTATTATGAAGTCTCGGAACATTGAAGGGTTGAAGGAAATAAAAAAGAAAAGTAAGGACAAAAGGGTGAAAAGAAAGAAGCCCTCCATACACTTAGGCAGAAAATGGTACAATACATAATCAGTCAAAAAACATAAGTTAGTTGTTCTGACATTGAAGACAGATCCAAGGACCCAGTGACGATATGCACAAGCCCTCCCGGATAGCCACTCAAGGTCAATCACCAGACTTTTTGTTTCCTAATTCTCACCGGAGATTACACTCATTTTCAAACAACTTATCTCACTCCGAGTTTAGTTGATATTGAAAAGGTGGCAGTCTGCTCCAGCCTCCGATCACAAAAACAAAGTGTGCACTATTAAGTCTAGAGCCAAAAGAGAATCATCCGTATTAAAATCTCGTAGGACACTATTCAAATCATCTTCGCTATTTCACACACATGAATAACAAGATAACATATTAAAAGTCCTACTGCATTTCCTTGTGAATTTTCAGAACATCCGAGTATTTCATTACTATAAGAAAGAAATCTGCTTGACCAACAGCAAACAAGCTCATGGTAGGTGTACGTGTACGAATTCTATATGAAATCAATACTTGTGAACAACTAGAAAGAAATGATGTGCGATTCTATAAGAATCAAACATGCTTCGCATGTTATTAATTGACGAATTACTGGAGAATTTTTGAATGATTTAACTCTCCGAATGTGTCCACAAAACCACTTTTAGCAAGTTACACGTCGATTGATTTATTTGAAATCAACTTTTTATTTCAACCATGAGATAGTAACTCGTTGGGTTCACTCTTATCGTGTCGTCAGTCTTTGTGTAGACTTTATATAAAGAGAACATGCAGAGTCTGATGAATCGGATACGTATGTGTTTAGAAAGATTATATACTTCAGCGAAATCATGTCAAAAGGATATTCTTCAAAAATTGAATCTACTTATCACAGGGTCGAGACCAAACAGATTCGAGGGTTACTCCAACTAACCACAGGCGAATAACAAAGCCATATTTGTCCCCCCGCTTTATTGCTAACTGTTTTAATGCAGGATATTTAAAGATAGAGGTGAAGGTACCTGATTCCAGCTGACTCACAAGATTCATAGCCACATGCTCAACCCGACCGACAAATATAAAGACATCATGAATGCTCAAGTACATGTTTTAATACTTCCGCTACTCTGATAACCGTTATAAGGGAATATAGGTCGTTGTAATGTATACTTCCTTCTTCAGCGACGAAGATGTAAAAGTAAAGAAATTCAAAAAAGATGCAATATAAAGCTTTTCAAGATTATACAAATCAAGAAATGGTATGAGCATGAGCGGTTCCGAAGTCACAAGTACACGAGATGACAAAGTTTACAAGTGATGGCAAACACATATGGTTTTGGTTGATGATCTCAAGGTGTTCAAGATCACATTCTCACATTCAAGTCATGAATAACAAGTTAACATATTAAAAGTCCTACGCATTATCCTTGTGATTTTGCAGAACATCCGAGAGATTTATCACTATGAGAAGAATGGCTATCCAGCTTTGAGCCAACATCAACAAGCTCAGGTAGGTGATGGTGTCGATGTCATAATAATAAAACTTGTGACAACTAAAAAGAAACGAGGGTGCGATCTATAAGAATCAAACGTGTTCCAGTTATAATTGAAGATTGCTGATGAATTTTTGAAATGATTAACACTCTTGATGTGGTCACAAAACCCTTTTAGCAAGTTGACACTCATTGATTTTCCAATCAATTTTTATTTCAATCATGAATAGTAGCTCGCTAGTTTCAGACTTATCGTGCCTGTCCTGACTTTAAACGTTCCGATAATGAGAACATGCTGAGTTTGATAATCAGATACTTCTTTGTTAGAAAGTATTCGATTATCCAGCGGAAATCCAGTCAGAGATTCTTCTTAAATAGAATCTACTGATCACAGGTTGATCTCACGATTCGAGGGTTTACTCCAACAAACCACAGGCGAATGACAAAGCCAATAATTGTCCCCTTGCCTCTATGCTAACAGTTTAATGCAGGATATTTAAAGATAGAGTGAAGTAATCCTGATTCAGCTAGACATCACAAGATTCATAGCCACATGCTCAGTATCCAACCGAACAAATATAAAGACATCATGGAATGCTACAGAGTAACATTATACAAGACTTCCGCTACTCGATACCGTACGTCCTACTCAAAGCGACGAATGTTAAAGTTAAAGAAATTCAAGAAAGAGCAATTATTAAAGCATTTCAAGATTATCACCTCAAGAAAGGTTATGAGCATGACGGTCCAAAGACACAGTTCACGCGATGGCAAAGTTTACAATATGACGAAACCAGAATAATAGCTTGAGTGTAGTACGATCATAATGTTGTGGCCAGTACCACAATCCTCACAGATACAAGGTCATGAATAACAAGTTAAACATATAAAATTCCTACGAATTATCCCTTGTGATTTGCCAGAACATCCGATTGATTTCTTCACTATAATGATGTAAATCTAGCTTGAGCCAACATCAAACCAGCTCTGGTAGGTGACGTGTGCTATTCCTAATGGAATCTAACTTGTGACAACTGGAAAGTGAAACTATGGTGTGCGATTTACTATAAGAAACAAACTTGTTCCAAGTCATGAATTGACGATTGCTGATGAATTTTTGAAATGATTGATACTCTCGATGTGTCACAAAACCACTTTATCAAGTGACACGTCGATTGATTTTCAAATCATTTTTTTTATTTCAATCAGTGAGATAGTAACTCGCTGGTTCACTCTTATCGTGCTGTCTGCTTTGAGACGTTCCGATAATGAGAACATGCTGAGTTTGATGAATCTGATACTTATGTGTTTAAAGATTCGATTATCATCGCTGGAAAACCTGTCAAGAAGATACTTCTTTAAATTGAATTCTACCTGATCACAAGGTCGATCCTAATGGAGTTAGAGGGTTACTCCAACCAACCACGGCGAATTGACAAAGCAATATCGTCCCCCCGCATTATTGCTTAACTTGTTTTAATGCAGGATATTTAAAGATGGAGGTAAAGGTACCTAATTCCAGCTGACTCACAAGCATAGCCACATGCTCATACCCAACCGACAAATATAAATACATCATGAAAGCTCAAGTACATGTTTCAAGACTTCCGCTACCACTCTGATACCATATGTCCTTCTTGAAGCGAGGAAGTGTTAAAGTTAAAGAAATTCAAGAAAGATGCATTATTAAAGTTTTTCAAGATTATCAAATCAAGAAAGGTATGAGCATGTCGGTCTAAAAGTCACAAGTTTACGAGATGGCAAAGTTTACAAGATGGCGAAACGAGATTATGCTTGGTTGATGATCTCAAGGTGTTCAAGATCACATTCTCACATTCAAGTCAAGATAAAGCAACAAGCTCACATCTAATGTCTATGATATCTACATCAAATCACAAGTTAATGATTGAAGTTAAAGACTACGAGCTTAAGACCGAAGTGAAAGCATGGTATGCTAAGTTTAAATTTTTGTAAATTGGAGTGACCTCCCTGGGGGAGATTGTTAGAAATACGGAAATGTATCGGTCACTTCTAATATAGGTAGTTATAGCTCGTCGTAATTAGTAATGTTATACTAGTAAGCTAACCGGGCCAAAGGCCCATGGACAAGCCCACTAAGGGCCCACGGCCATTGTTAAAATAAGAAATCACTAGCTAAACAAGAAATGATCCGGAGGTCGGAGAGGATTAAACAAATATTTAGCCATATTATATGCACTCTAACACTTAGCATGTACTACGATTACGGTGCACATGTTAAGGGGGAGATTTTAGTGATGATGAAAAATTCAAAGTTGTAATTTTTGATATTATATCAAAACACCTTTGATTGAACTTTTCAATGATTGGTTTTAGATTGTGATGGATACCCAGTAAGACGACCATTGTGTCACTTACATTTATAGATTTTATAGGCTGGTAAGGCATTAGGTATTTAAATCCATGCTCCAGCCAGAACGAAAGGATCTACACAGGGATATACACTAGTTAGTATAGAGAAGTCCTTAGGTATGATACAAGGAGAAAAGTGAGAAATCAGGAATAATGCTGGACTGAGATTGAGCATAACACTGGAAACAAACCAAACAACGGTTGTTTGTTATGATGTCTCGTGTTTAGCATTGAAGGGAATTGAGAATGAAAAAGAAATGTAAGCTTAAAGGCGTGCTGGAAAAGAAAGAAGCCTCCATACACATAGGAAGGAAACGTGGTTTTAATCATAATCTATCGGAATTACCTAAGTTGTTGTCTGACATTGAAAGATAGTCTAGACCAGTTGATGCTATTGCACAACCCTCCCTAGCCACTCATGGTCTCTCAACGGACTCTTGTTTCATTTTTTCATGGAGATTACACCATTTTCTATCAATTTTCTCACTCGATTTAGATGATATTAAAAAGGTAGCAGTCTGCCTCCAGCTCGATCACTAAAAAACAAAGTGCACTATGAGTTCTTGAGCAACAAGAGATCATCCATAAATCTTTTTAGGACATCTTGTCAAATCATGCTTGCGTATATCGACAATGTAAAATAACAATGTTATCATATTAAGAGTCCTACGCATTATCCTTGTGATTTTGCCAGAACATCCGAGTGATCTCATTCACTATGAAGATGGAAATCCTGCTTGAGCCAACATAAAACAAGCTCATGGTAGGTGACTTGTACGATTCTTATGAATCAAACTTGTGACAACTGAAAAGCAACAATGGTGCAATTCTATATGAATCAAACTTGTTCTAGGTTATAGATCGTCGATTAATGAATTTTGAATTGCTTAAAACTCTCGATGTGTCACAAAATCACTTTAGCAAGTGACACATCGATTGATTTTCAAATGAATTTTTTATTTTAATCGATGAGATAGTAACTCGCTGGTTCACTCTTATCGTGCTGTCTGCTTTGAGACGTTCCGATAATAAGAATATGCTAAGTTTGATGAATCTGATACATATGTGTTAGGAAGATTTGATACTTCAACTGGAAATCCTATCAAGGAGATTCTTCTTAAATTGAATCTACCTGATCACAGGTCGATCCTTACGGATTCGAAGGTTACTTCAACCAAACACGGGCGAATGACAAAGCCATATTCATCCCCCCGCTTTATTGCTAACTTTTTTTATTTCAGGAATATATAAAGATGGTGATGGAGGTACCTGATTCCAGCTGACTCACAAGATTCATATTCATATGCTCATACCCAACCGACAAATATAAAGACATCATGAATGCTCAAGTACATGTTTCAAGACTTTCGCTACTATGATACCGTACGCCCTTCTTGAAGCGAGGAAGTGTTAAAGTTAAAGAAATTCAAGAAAGATGCATTATTAAAGTTTTTCAAGATTATCAAATCAAGAAAGGTATGAGCATGTCGGTCTAAAAGTCACAAGTTTACGAGATGGCAAAGTTTACAAGATGGCGAAACGAGATTATGCTTGGTTGATGATCTCAAGGTGTTCAAGATCACATTCTCACATTCAAGTCAAGATAAAGCAACAAGCTCACATCTAATGTCTATGATATCTACATCAAATCACAAGTTAATGATTGAAGTTAAAGACTACGTAGCTAGGACGAAGTGAAAGATGGTATGCTAAGTTAAATTTTTGTAAATTGGAGTGGACTCCCTGGGGGAGTTGTTAGAAATTCCGGAAATGTATCGGTACTTTCTCAATATAGCGTTGTTATAGTGTATTATCTAGTAATGTTATACTAGTAAGCTAACCGGGCCAAAGGCCCATGGACAAGCCCACTAAGGGCCCACGGCCATTGTTAAAATAAGAAATCACTAGCTAAACAAGAAATGATCCGGAGGTCGGAGAGGATTAAACAAATATTTAGCCATATTATTTAGTGAGAGAAAAGGGAAGATGTGTGTTTTCTAGAGAGAGAAAGACACACACTTATGAGATAATGATTATGAATCCTCACCCCTCCATGGAAGTATGGAGGGGGTATTTATAGTCCTAGTGACACCTAACTATTTATACTTGTCATTATTAGTCCCTACGTGTCACACTGTACTCTAAATTCATTGTAATTTGGATATGCACCATATTTTATGGATAACAATCTGCTCCAATATAGATGGACATACAGTATTATTACAATGTTCCTATCAGTTACACATACAAACAAGTAAGTCTTACCAAGCGCTTCCAAAGGACTTCTAAAGCGCTTCCAAGCGCTTCAAAGTGAAGGATGTCTTCTGAGTTCCTTCATGTCTTAAAACTTGTACTCCATCTTGGATCTTCATTGTCTTTACTTGTACAGGAACCATTGTAGTATCCATGAACTGGATTAACTTCCACCCAATCCATGCAGCATGTCTCAAAAAGCTTTCTTCATAGACTTCTTTTTGGCGAAGTTATATATCTGCTTCCCCCCATACCAACACATATAATTTTTTTTTTTTTTTTCCCCCTTTATTTTAAGCAGATTCTAAAACTTTTGTTTGTAGCTTTGATACAATCTTCTACTTGTCATTGACGTGCACAGCAGGAATTTGGTTGAAGTCAAACACTCCAATACACTTATTCTTGTCATTATGATTGGTGAATATTCGTTCAGGGGTGCGATGCCGAGAAATCAGCATCAATTCTGCTCACGTTATGCATTTTACTTCATAATCCATGCTAAGTAAGTAGTCTACATACTTCGCCCTGGAAGTGACATGGATAACATCAAAGTCACTAAGTCGGATGTAACATTTCCCACATGATGGTTGCGATAAACTCCTCGGAAGCATCATCGTCGTGTAGCCCATATACTCGTGATATTCTTGTCTTAAGCACATATCTTGAAATCCAAACAAAGCATTACCCTCTTGTCTTCAGAAACCGTAGAGGAAATGAAGCAAGAATCAAGAAAACTTGGTATAATCAAGGTCTTGTATATGAATGTTGTTGAAGAACTTTGAAAATTGTACTTAGACTGTGAAGTACCATTGTCTTGGAATCCCGTGAGAATTACTGATTACATCTCAACCTTTAAATGAATCTCTGGCTAACTTACCAACCTCGTATTCTGTCGGCTATTGCTGTGATCACTTGGTGAAGTAAACCCGATTACCAAAAATGAAATGAGTAAAATTCCCCTAAATTGTTATTTCAGGCTTGCACTGTTGTTGAATTGAAGAATGTGTAGATTAATTCTATAAGTACTTATACCCAACCAGAAAAGTATTAAGAAGTACAACACCTTTGGAAATTCATCCAATTTTGTCTTCTGCGTGTGACACTGAGTACTACAATGTAACTCCTTTAAGTGATAGTTAACCAGGTCTGCAACCAACCACCCCTGACTGCTGGTAACTAGATAATGCAAGTCTCAATCATAACCGTTGTACGTTCAAGCAAGTCATCAATCGATAGATTAGGTTTAAAGAAAAGGGGTAGCAAATAGAAGGAAGTCTCGATGATGAAATAAGTAGACGCCTTTGTGAAATCCAACTTCAATCTCAAATAAGGGATACCAAATCAACTTCGTGATCACTTGTCATCATAGTCTGAATCTTTAGCCATTTTGACGTTTTAGTGAATCTTATTTGGATCGTTTTTAGTGTTATGTATCGTGTTTGTTGTGTTGTTGAAATCAATTAACATTCATGGGATTTTACAATTCTATGACTTAAACCGTAAAAAGAATCGACTTTTACGGGATTTTACTAAATCAAGAAAAAACCGTGAATAAAAAATTATTGTTGGTGAAATCATTGTTGAACATGAAGTACGTGAGCTTTTGTTGATGATCGGTGAGCTTAAAATGACAAACGGTGAGATTTAGTTGAAAAAGGACTAACGATGTAAAGTATTTTCAACTAGGAAGGTTAATATCTCAACAAAGTACTAACTTTGAAAGTGTCATGAGTTCAGGGACCAAAGTTGCCAATTTCAAAATTAGTTTAATAAAACATAATTCCCTCCATGCATTCGTCTTGCTCGTTTGAAAAAAATATAACATGTTTCGTTTTTCTTGCTCGGGACTTGTACGGTTATCGCCGGTGAGAAGTGAATATACCAAGATGATCGAAACGATGTCACGATCGCAATGGTATACGTTATAAGTCCCGTAGATTACCGACACTCGAAACCGAAAAATCCAAAATAGCTAAAAAACGTGTATCTTTTGTACTAGATCGGTTCCTTCTTTCTTAGCTAGTTCGGTTCCTTCTATCTTTACTAGTTCGGGTCCTTTACAAAATCAACTAGTTCGGTTGTCAAGGGTTTTTACTAGATCGGTTCTCGATGAAATGTGACTAGTTTGGTTCTTGTTGAGATGACTAGTTCGGTTCTTGTTGAAATGACTAGATCGGTTCCACTTGGTTTGTGACTAGATCGGTTGTTTAGTTCGGTGGTCTCCTTCGGTTCCAAAAGAAAACAACTAGATCGGTGGTTTAGTTCGGTTCTGAAGAAGTTTGACTAGTTCGGTTCCGTGACTAGATCGGTTCTTGAAGCACAATGACTAGATCGGTTGAAACGCGGATGTACTCATTCTTGTTTTGAGCTCAACGAAAAACAACAAGTAAATGTGCTTCTTTGTTCTTGCACCGAGTCTTGTGGAACATGTAAACAAACTTCAAAAAAACTCTTATAAGCCGACCAAAAAAAAATATTGACACTTTTCAAAACAAAAAAGAATGTTAGAATTTTGGAGACACAACACAAAAATGTTGTGTTTCCTTAGATCCAACAACACCTTTATTTGAAACAAAAAAAAATTATAGATAACGTTTGAGAGGAAAAAACATTTTTGTGAGGAAAATGTGGACATAATTTTTTTTTCAAGTATGCTGTATACAATAAGCTCAACACCACAACGAAAAACACTAAACACAACACGCACGAATACAATACACTCCCGGTTAGCTCTTGATACCAATTGTTAAAATAAGAAATCACTAGTTAAACAAGAAATGATCCGGAGGTCGGAGAGGATTAAACAAATATTTAGCCATATTATTTAGTGAGAGAAAAGGGAAGATGTGTGTTTTCTAGAGAGAGAAAGACACACACTTATGAGACAATGATTATGAATCCTCACCCCTCCATGGAAGTATGGAGGGGGTATTTATAGTCCTAGTGACACCTAACTATTGTAACTTGTCATTATTAGTCCCTACGTGTCACACTATAACTAAATTATTGTAATTCCGGATATGTCACCATATTTTAAAGCTAACAGCCGGCCTTGGTAAGACATATATAAACCCTCTCCACACATGGAGAGGGTGTTAGTTGTTCATTTCTCACATTACACTAATCTAATATTCCCTTTTTACTCTCTCTCTCTCTCTAAGTGAATCCTATCATACATGTGTTAAGATATTCTACAAATGAACGTTAAATGTCAATATTAAATGATCAAACATGAGCATAATAAGATGGCAGGATTTTATAATTACCCCGTTTAGCCCGTTAAAAGACGAAAATTTTTAAATGTTTATTATATTATATTTAATAGAGATGATTGTGTTATATATATTTAGTATAGATATATATATATATATATATATATATTAAAAGTCACGGAGATGTTTGTTCTGTTGTTTCGGATCCTTGAATTTTCTTTGCTCATGTCTCGTCGGATTTCCTCTAACCGTTTGGTTAGTTGTTTCGTTTTAGATATTGAGTATGTTTTGAGTATTTTGTGTGTTGATGTCGCACTTGGCCCAGGTGCATCGAGTTGTTTTATGTCATTACCACACAACCATGATACCAAAACATTTTTGTAACGAGAATAAGGTTTTTGAAATGGGAATAAAGGTTTTGAAATAAGGATAAAGGTTCGTAATGAGAATAAAGGTTTTGTAACGAGAATAAGGATTTTGAAATGACAATAAAGAGTTTTGTAGTGAGGTTAAGGGTTTGGTAATAAAGGTAAGAATTTGGTGTGAGTAAAGAAGAACGCTTGTACAATAAGGCAATTTGTACAATTAATATTAATAAGATGAAATTAATGATTAGGTCGTGATCGGGTACCGTTGTGCGTTGTAGAGATATTTGGTTCGTTGTGTAGAGATTATTTGGTTCGTTGTGTAAAGATTATTTGTGCGTTGTGTGGAGATTATTTGTGCGGTTATCATCATTTGTCGAGGTGAGTTCTTGTAGCCCCACTTTTTAAATCTTTTTCGTTGGGGGAAAATGATACTCAAATGTGTTTTGAACTGTGCGAAATGTGGTTTTGATTTTAGGGAGAATTTATGTGCTTATGATTGCTATGTGAATATTATGTGGTATGATTGTTCCTACCTGTATCGAGGTGCATGGCAATGTGTGTGATTAGCATGGAATTGCTATGTCTGTGAAGGGTCTTCCCTATTATAAATGCTCCAGCTGGTAGGATTTTAGGTGCGTATGACCTCGGGGTTGCGACCCCAAGAGCGTTGGTACACGCTGGTGATAAGACTAGCGGGGATGCTAGGTCTTGGTACATGATTAGCGGGGATGCTAAGTCATGGGTTTGTGATTGTTTGCATATATTTACTGTCATATAGCACAATTGTCCAACTGTTAAAATATTGGCACAGCGACTGGGTTTCCTTCAAACTTACGAGCTCACCAACATTATTGTTGACGTTTTCGAGTATCATTTTTAGGTGTGTTTTGATAAAGGTAAATGGATGGTATTGGAGAATAAAGATGTGCACCCTTGGGGATTTGAGATTTAAGACTGAGGTCTTAATTATCAAGATTGAAACATGAAACCTTTGTAAATTAATCTTTTGTAAACTTCGGATGGTATGATCATGTATCTTGTGCAATGTGAATCATTATGTCGCATTCCCGTGTTTCCGCCGCTGATGGGGTGTGACACCAAGAATGTAAGTTATGGACCTGAAAAATACATGCTAAAACGTCAACATAAAGGTGGTGAGTTCATAGGTTTAAGTAAAGTTTCAGTGTGGACCACAAGATTTCCGAGTGTGACGATTATAACAAATACAATATCACAAGAAATGTATTACGATTGCATTAAGCTCATGACACCGAAACCTTAACATTTATGTTGCTTACAAGTTGTTGCCCTAGTAGGTGTCCATCCCAAGAACACCTAGAGTTCCCCAAATTGAATGCGCTCGTTTGACATGGTAATGCGTTGTAACTTACTCGGATGGGGGTTGTCAACCCTAATAGATCTATTCACAACATTCATGCTTACATAAAGTTTTTAATAGTTCATGATGGTGGGGGGCAATAGTGGGATAACAGGTAACTTAAACTAATCCGTAAAAGTTTAAATCACTTGTGTCCATAAGTAAAAGCAAGAAATGTATTCTCACCCCAAGTATTTCAAAACAAGTAAAGTTGTAGTTCAAAACAAGTGAAAGTGAGGCTATGAAACTCACCTTAACAAAGTGATGCAATCGGGAAATATAAGCAAGTTTAATGAAACACGAGTCCTAACCGCAACCTAATTAAATAATGCTTTAGGTATAATACGACATGTGATATATGCATATGACTTTATAAAGTTTTATCCTTATATACTTGTGCCTAAGGTTTTCCAAGTTCCAAATGTGATTTTAAAAACAAGTTTTCCAAGTATTTATAAATAGAAAGTTTAAAACAGTTTCTGTAACAAGGTGTTCACCCGACTTCTCAGGGTCGTAACTCATTCATTTCCTAATAAAGTTAGTCCGTTCTAAAGCTTAAATTGTAGGTTTTTGAGTTTCCTTTCCAAAAATGTAAGTCATGCATTCTAGTTTAAAGTTTAAGGGTTCTAAAAGTCCAATACAACACACGAATGTCAAAGCTATTAATTTCCAAAAAACTGTACTCATCATCTTTCGGTCATAACTCCTTCAATATTAAACCTTTTTGGGTGATTCAAGTTGCTAAGTTTAGATCTATTTCTTAGCTTCAAAGGATAAAACTACCATGGTCCCATGTTCAAAGATTAAAGTGCTCAAAACGCGACACAAGATTCGAACTCAGAATTGTACCAACAGTTTTGCAAAAATCATTCGAAAATGCTAAAAATCCCTTAATTTATAAATTTCTATAGGAACATACCTAAGACATTATATTAAAAGTAAATGGAAAGAAATTTACCAAAATCTTTCTTTAAAATGGTTTAAACATGCCCACAAGTCAACTAAAACTTCTGGACATTTTAAGGGTTTTTATCAATAAGTTTCAAATCAAGTTCTTACACAACAATCATATAATGGTGATATGAAATCACATATAAATTATTTTGCAAGGATTTAGTGATGAATGGATGATCAAGAGTGCACAAAACTAACACAAGAACACTTAGAAAACCCTAACTTTGAAGTAAAAAACCCTAGTTTCTTAACACCAAACCCTAATCTTGTGTAATCCCTTAACCAAGAACTTGAAAACCCTTGCTCTTAGTTTCTTACTGTCAAAAATGTATGGAGAGGAAGAGTGTATGTGTGTTGGTGTTGGTGTTTGAATAAGGTAAAATGAAGGGTTAATAGAGAAATAAGTTACTTAAATTTGGTGAAATGCTCGCCTAAATTACTATAGTTTAAAACGTTACAAACAAGGTACTTAACCTTTTGTCACCGGTTACATAAGTTATTGTCAAAGTTTTAACCTTTTATTACATGTTTTTTTAGAACGACAATTTTTTGGATGTTATTATACGTTTTATCTGTTTTTATACGTTTAATACGTTTTCTTACGTTTTTTTACAATACACTTTTATACGTTTTGTAAAACCGTAGAGGGGTGAATACGGTTATCTTGACTTCTTCGAAGTTTCTAAAACTTCAAGTCACAAATAACCAAGTGGTATGATGATCTACTTGATTATGAAGATGATAAGTAGACGGGGATATATATATATATATATATATATATATATATATATATATATATATATA